>BJCO01466877.1:0-15365 GCA_018326465.1 Flaveria floridana
TGTATGCATATCAGTTGACAGGTAAGAGTTAGAGCTACGGAATAGAGGCATGGGACTGAAGCTTCTTGGTACTAGAAGACTAACATCTCTGATGGAGAATTGTTTTAAAAGGACTTTTAAATAGTTTTGAAGATTAGAGACAATGTTTATGTTTTATTTGTAATGAGTTGAAATTACAGTATTTTCCGCTGCAATATATATTTATACATATATGAGTAAAAGAATTGCTTTAAATCGATGTTTTGCTGTGAATGACCAACTGTGAGGTTTCCCTGAGAAAGGTGGGCCTTACAATAAATTGGTTAAAAATAACTTGGTACATGGTATGCTTAAAAAGGAGTTTTTTTGTAGAGACCACTGTGGTGCTTGTCTGAAAGGGAACAACACTGGGCATCCCACAAATCCAAAGAAGTTAACTCTATCACCACTCCATTATACTTATTGCACATGGATCTATTTGGTCATACAAGTATAATTAGCATTGGAAGGAAATCATATTGTCTTGTGATAGTTGATGATTTTACTAGATTCACATGGGTTTTCTTTTTAATAACTAAGGATGAAATTGCTAAAATATTAAAATCTTTTTTCTTAAAGTAGAGAATCAAATTGATCATAAGGTAAAAATAATTAGAAGTGACCAAGGTACTGAGTTTAAGAATCAAGTTCTTGACTCATTCTGTAACTCAAAAGGGATTACCAAACAATATAGTGTTCCTAGAACTTCTCAACAGAATGGTGTTGTTAAGAGGAGGAATAATACACTTATTGAGGCTACAAGAACCATGTTAGCTGATTCAAAGATGCCTCTAACTTTTTGGGCAGAGGCAGTCAGCACTGCATGCTATGTTCAGAACATGGTTCTCATTGTTAAGCCCCATAGAAAAACCCCTTATGAGCTATGGAACAAGAGGCCACCGTTCATTGATTTTCTAAGGTCCTTTGGCAGCAGATGCACCATACTTAACACAAAGGACAATTCAGCAAAATTTGCTGAAAAACCGGATGATGCTATCTTTGTTGTATACTCTTCAAGCTCCAAAGCTTACAGAGTATAAAATACTAAGAATCAACAATTTAAGAAATCATCCAGTATTGTTGTGAATGAGCACACTCATTGTGTTAAGAGAAATGGTCCTGACCATATTTTTAATTTAGAATTGTTTCCCAACTATTCTAAACCATCGTGTGAGAATGTTTTAGCTGGAACAGGAACTCAAAGTGACTCTAATAATGATCAACTGTTTGAGATACCCAGACCTATTCTAATTTCTCCAAGAAGACATGAAGAGCAAGCTCCCATTACTACAAGACATAAAAGCATGAATATCTCAAGAAAGAATGGAGCTTCAACCAGTTGTCAACAAAATGAGCATCAAAACTCATCAGCTGACAACTCTATCTCTTAGCATCAAACTGATGAAGACAACAATATGGAGAAACAGGCAACTGTTGATGTTGCCTCATAGCAAAACATCATTGATGCTATCACTCATTCATTCGATCAGTCCTTATTGAATGAATGTGAGACATCAACTGAAACTAATGTTTGTAATCTTGAGATGAATCATTCAAACCTGGATCTATCTATGCAACTAGATATGATTCCCAGGCTCAGGATACATAACCCTCATCCAGCTGAAAACATCATTGGGGATGTCTCAGAAGGTATGAGAGCTAGAAGACAAACTCATAATGGGAATGTCTGTTTGTACTTATGCTTTCTCTCTCAACTGGAACCTAAAAAGGTGGAAGAAGCCATCAAGGATAACAATTGGGTTGAAGCAATGCAAGAGGAGTTGCTTCAATTCAAGAGACAAAAGGTATGGAACTTATGTCCACTGCCACCTGGTAAAGTCCCCATTGGCACAAAGTGGGTGTTCAGGAACAAGAGAGATGATAGAGGTTTGATTATCAAGAACAAAGATAGACTTGTGGTTCAAGGATACACACAAAAGGAAAGGATAGATTATACTGATGTCTTTGCACCTGTTGCAAGACTTGAGGCTGTGAGAATCTTCCTTTCCTTTGTTGAAACCAAGAACTTCTTAGTCCATAAACTTGATGTAAAATGTGCATTCTTATATGGGGATATCAATAGAGAAGTCTATGTGTGTCAGCCACCTAGATTTCAAGACCCACAGCACCCCAACCATGTGTGCAAACTTGATAAAGCTCTTTATGGGTTGCATCAGGCACCTAGGCTGTGGTATGAGACATTTTCTTAGTTTCTTCTAAAGAATGGCTATACAAGAGGCATCATAGACAAGACATTGTTCATAAAGAAGTCTGGGAAGGACATATTGCTTGTTCAAGTGTATGTAGATGACATCATATTTGGTTCCTCAAATGACTAAATGTGCAAAGACTTGAAAGCATCATGAGAAAGAAATTTGAAATGAGTTCCATGGGAAAGATGGATTTCTTCCTAGGAATTCAAGTGAAGCAGGTGGAAGAAGGGTTCTTCATTAATCAGTCTAAATATGTCAAGGATATTTTAAAAAGATTTGAAATGAAGGATTGCAAACCAGACAAGACACCTATACAAAGAAATCACAATCTTTGTCCTGACTCCAAGGGGGAGGATACTGATCAGCATCAGTACCTGGCAATTATAGGATCTTTAATGTATCTTACTGCAAGTTAACCCGATATCATGTTTGCAACATGCATATGTACAAGATATCAGGTTGCTCCCAAGGTGTCTCACCTAATTACTGTCAAGAGAATACTTAGATATCTTAAAGGAACTCCCAAACTAGCCCTTTGGTATCCTAAGAACAAGGACTTCAACCTTTATGCTTACACTCACAGTGATTATGGCAGCTACAACATCAACAAGAAATCCACATCAGGAGGATGTCAATTTCTTGGTGGAAGTATCATCTCTTGGCATTGTAAGAAGCAATCATATGTCTCCACATCAACTGTTAAAGCTGAATACATTACTATTGCTAGCTGTTGTGCTTAATGCTATGGATTCAAAATTAGATGTTAGACTATGGTTTCAACTTCATGAAGACTCCTATCCACATAGACAATAAGATTGCTATTCTATCACAGAAAACCCAGTCAAGCACTCCAAGACAAAGCATATTGACATCATGTATCATTTCATTAGAGATATAAATGAGAAAAACTTGAACAAATTAGTCAAAGTTGACTCAAATGAACAATATATTGATTTGTTCACCAAAGCTTTTGATGAACAAAGATTTAAATATTTACTTAAGGCTATTGGGATGAGAAACATTGACTAGTTAATCTCATTTGAAAAATCGTTTGTAAAATATGATAGTCTAAGTTGTCTTTTTACAATTTAAGCCTTGTTACATAAGGTATTTCTTCAAAATTTTTCTAAGTATAAAATCTTCTGAAGAGAAATTTACCCTCGGAAGAGATTCTTAAGCTTCTTTCGAAGGTAAATTCCTTTGAACAAGCATTATTTTCCGAAGAGTTTCAAGCCTCGGAAGATTATTTGATTATAGATCAAATTTCTTCGGAAGGTTATTATCTTCTTCTCCGGAAGAACACTTTATTCTCAGAAGCAAAATAGTCTTCATGACATATTTTGCCTAGGAAGCAAATATGGCTTCGGAAGACAATCAGGAAAGCGAAACTTAAATGTTCTCTCGGAAGCATTTACTTTCTGAAGAATACTTTAAATTTGTAACGGAAACCTTTGGGCCCCATTCTACAAAAGGTAAGATTTTATGGAAGATTGTTGAAATATTTTTAATAACATATCTTTACCGCCTCTGTCAAATCAAACCACATGGTGTCACTTCACCTTATCAGGTTGATCTTTTACCCCTCACTTAAAAGGTTCCGACTTTCTTTTTTACTTTCTTTACCACTGTAAAAGCCCTAGATACCCATTTCCATTATCTTATTCAAATTTGAATTCCCTCCTTCACAATACCTTTGAACAATGGCTCTAAACCCCTAACACAAACAAATTTCCATCCTTGATTCCTCAACGGATGTTGATTTTGCCCTAATCATCCAGTTCCTGACACAGTATACATACCTTCCCGCTCTAACTATAAATCCTACCATTTACTCCAACCATATGTCCGAATTTTGGACAAATGGTCAGAACGAGATAATCAACAATGAAAGGGTCATTCACTCTAGAGTTTGTGGATAAGAAATTGTGGTGAATGAAACCACCAGAAGGGAGCACTTGGAACTCCACGGAGCAGGAGCCCCAACTGAGTTCCCAAAACCAGATTTAGAAGATAGGTACACCCAAATGGGGTATGGAGGTGATGTGAGTAAATCAACTGTGTACAAGTTCAATTTCTCCTACAAATGGAAATATTTACTTAAAGATGCTTAAAATAACAAAGTTGATTGAAAATAAACATAAAAGAGAACACAAATGGTTATTCATCACAAAATCAAGATAGCTTAAATTCCTATAAAACAGAAAGTCAAACATGATTTTAGTTGTGTAATTTGATCATTGTTAGTAAATTACTAACACATGTGTCCCTTTGTAGAGTCTATGGCAAATCTCACTTGGAGCAAGCTCCACAGTGTTAGTGGATATCTTGATCCTGATGTGCTAGAAGCTGAAGGCTTAAGAGAGATAATCAGATTCATCTCCACAATAAGAATAACACATGCCATCACAGTTAGACCTATCATTAATGAGAACTTCATTAGATCTTTTTGGGGAACAGCTGAAATGATTGATGTAGATGGTGTGAAAACCATATCTAGAAGGATCACTAATGATCATACACTTGCTATCTCTGAATAACTGTGAGACAGTGTCTACAGTTTGGAGATGATGCCAACTCTCCCAAAGAACTTGAAGATGATGATATCATGACCTTCTTTGCCAACATTGGTTATGAAGGAGGCTTTGAAGGAAAATAGATAGTGAAGGGATTAGTTGACCTGCAATGGTGATTCCTGATCTATTTATTCCAACACTGCCTGTCAAAGAGGAAGACTGGTTGGAATGATATTCCCATCACTACATCATCATCTATATGTGCCTTGTGCACTAACAAACAATTCAACATGTCTGCTTATGTGTTCAATGGGATGGCCTCTAATATTCAGGAAGGAAGAAGGCACATGTTTACGATGTATCCAAGGTTCATCCAGTGCTTTATCAGTAAAGCCTTTCCTGATATTGTAGCAAAAGGCCCTGTGATGGACATCCCTCACTATAATGCCAAATCCTACAAAATATCAAGAAGAGAGATCCAAGGAACTTATACAGTGGAACTTTCTTTCCTTTACTTCCATGCATGTTACAGAATATCAATCCAGAAGAATTATATGAAGAACAAGCTCATGATGATCTTCGTGCTGATGTGCATGAGATTATTAAAGAACAATAAGCTACTCTTGATCAACAATCTGTTGAAGAGCATACTGATGTAGCTGAAGAAGGACTAAGGCAAGTGTCACCACAGGTTGATGTAGGTGTTGATCTTCACACTGGGCCATCAGTTCAAGAAGCGGATATTACACCACCATTCAGAGCATCACCTGTTCATTCTCCTCCAGTGTCTCCCATTCACACTCATCACATATCTCCTATACATTCTTCTCTAGCAGCTACTATTGCATCTGTTGAATCTGGTGAATCTACCAGTTCATCTGATGAATCTGAATCATCTTCATATGAGGAGGATCATCATCCTGATTTTTAGAGGCTTGAGAGACAAGACACTCAGAGGCTGGTCCTTTAGAGAGCTATGCAAAATCTGAAGTCAACCGCCCTGATGCTAAGGATGAGATGATCTCTAAGCAACTACTGAAGGTAGCCAAAATGGAGAAAGTTTTGGATAGAAGGTCTGGTATCATAAGAGATAGACTCATTGAGCTAGATGATAAGGAGAAAAAACTTAAAGAGCTGAAAGCCAAATATCAGTCTGAGAAAGAAGAAAAAGACAGAGAGATTGATAGACTTAAAGCAGCTCTTGATTAGGTAAAGAGGAAATCAGTGGACACTTAGATCAAACACTTGCAATGGAAGAAAAATGGAATCTCCTTGATTTCCAAACTGATATTATTGCTGATCTACACAGACAGAAAGAAGCTCTAACAAAAAGAGTTTATGAGCTGGAGATACTAATTAAGATCAAAGAAGAATTGGCTAAATATAAAGATGAGAAAAATGACGAGTCTGATAAAGAAAAGGATGATAAGGCTAAGAAAGAAAAGGAATTAAAAGAAGATGAAAGTGTCTCTGGTGAGAGTAGTATGATATTGACGACTCTCCGCCATCAAAGAGATAGAGAACTACTGAGTCTGCTAAGCAAGCTGAACACAGTGAGTTTAGGGAGGAACAAGAAAGTATGGCTATGGTTGTCTACTCTGGTTAAACATCTGAAGAAAAAATTATTAAAGAGACTGAGATGAAAGAGATGATTGAAGAATTAGACATCTACTCTTCTAGAGAGTTCATCATTGATGAAGACTTTTAGGATTTTGTTAGAGATCCAAGAGCTCCAGTTGAAACCATAATGGTGATTCCCTCTAATCCTATGCCATTAGAAGAAGAACTGAGCTTACAGATTGTTCCTTCTATCTCATTGACCGATGAGCAGAAGGAACTTTTAAGAGGATTGTGTGAAGAGATTAAAGAAAAAGAAGAAGCTGAAAAGCTGGAAAAAATAAAAGAAGCATCAAGAAGCTGAAGCCTTTGTACCCTCTTCATCTGGACCACGTATGCATACATACTCTAGGAAGAGGAAGTACTTATTAGAAAAGGCCAAATGCAAAAGGCCTATGGTAGAAGAGGAACTAGCCCAAAAGAAGCAAAAAGATGATACAAGAAGCCTTGTTGTTATTTTAAAGAAGAACATTGAGGTAATAGTCCTTGAAGAAGGAAAAATAGAAGGAGGATACCAATAGATCTTGATTGATGACTCTTTGGTCAGGGACAGTCCTGCAAAGGATGAGTCATCTGTTGAAGAAATGGTTGAGAAAGCTCAAACCGATGATCATATAATGAAAACTATGTTTTTTATTAATCACGGTTATGATGCTGATGAGGTGTTTGGTATGACTTGTGAAGGAATGGTAGAAGAAGTGAACAAGATGCATAAACTTCTTGACCCTACTCATGTGACTGATTATGAAAAGAAGAAAGTCAGGTCACCAATCTCATGCTCTCTAACATAGACTCAACATACTCAAGTGCCTCTATCTCACTATCCTGATCCCTATAGCATGACAAACAGGGAAATTAAGTATTATCTTTCTGATCAAGGATTTACATGAAAAAAGTGGGTAATATGAAGCAAATTCCCTCAGAGCTGCAATCCTCAAGATAGTCAAAGAAAAGTAAGAAAGATTGAAGACTATTGAAGAAAAGGTTGTAGGGAGGAAACCTAGAACAAGAGTTTCAGCTCAAGATATCCAACTTACTACCAAAGACCATGATGTCTTGGCACCTATGCTGCACAATAATCTTGAGTGGTTTATTGAGCCCTCTCAATTGAAGCCTCATAAAGGGTTAACCACTTCAGAGATGAGCAAGGGTGTGTCTGCTACAGAAGGCAAGGTAGATGTGAAGATCATTGCCTAGAAGTATGACAGTCATTGGAATAAGTTTATGGCCAAGAGAACCTCAGGGTTAGTTTAGTTCTTCATAGAGTACATTGCTCTAGTGAACTCCCTGCTGCTACATGACCTGAAAGATTTGGCTGAGATGGAATCGATAAATCATAATGCCATGTACAGAGGATATGAGTTTGAAGATATTTTAAAGATGTTCAAGAAAAAAAATAACTTTAAGTCTCTAAAAGCTATCTGCATCAGGAAAGAGAAATCTTTCTAAAGTCCTCTTGAGAAGAAGAAGAAGAAAACAAAAGATACAGAAGAGTTGCCATTTCCAGAGCTGAATGTAAAACTAACTGAATCATTGAAAAGAAAGATGGTTGTTAGAACCCACAAGTAAAAACCAATCTCAAATGTTTTTTATGATAAGAAGACTTATGAGTTGGTGATTGAAACGAAATGGGGAGGAAAAGAAGGATCAGAGATAAGGCTATTTAGTGGATATGAGGTTAGACTGCTAGATGAATCCTATATCGACTACATATTTACAAGACACTTCAGAGAAATAAATAACAAACTTGGAGTGGCTGGTATGTATTTCTTTTTGAAATGCATCAAGATTCTGTAGATAGCCTATGACTATATAAATTGAAAGAAAGAACAAAGAAAGAAGAAGAAAGTCCCTATCCAACTAGGGAACATAGTGAAGCTTGAGGTGGATGCTAATGAATTTTTACTGATCCACAGAGATGGGCTTTCCACTATATCAGTGTGGGAACCTATATCTTTGAGGCAGATGCCTATTGAAGCTATTCATACTATGAGGCAAATGAAGATCCATATACTTAGTAGAGAAAAGATGAATGAAGCCAGATATTTCTCTAACATGATTAAGGCTATACTGGATCCTCCACTAGCAGACCCAGCACCAGCTCCATCCACATCAGTCCAAGCACCAACAGAAGAACCAACAAAATCTTCACAACCTCCACCACCATCAAACCCTTAAAGTACATAGGTTGTATAATCCTTAGGGGGTATTGTTGGACCCTGAAAGGATCATACATGTCAATTCAAGAAGTGGTTGAAGGTTGTTCTGTTGGAAACTCTCACAAGTCCAAGTAGATATGTGGGTGAAGAAACAGAAGAATAAAGACAAGTATGAGCTATCTGCATTAGTATATAGGGATGACAAAGAACAAATGTTGACATGTATTTGTTCATCCGCATTTACTAATGCGGATGTACAGAACAAATATGCCTAAGTATTTGTTCATCTGTATTTACTAATGTGGATGTGCAGAAACAAATACGCTTAAGTATTTGTTCATCCATATTAGTCAATGCTGATGAACATACTTAATACGAAAGCTCAAGATAATAAATGCCGATGAAGATCAAGACATCCGCATTAGTTAATGCGGATGAACATTCATAAATGATGATTACCTTTTGTACTTAGACTAGTATTCTGATGTATAGTTATGAGGGTAGTTTAGTCAATTTGTACAAGCATTATGTCAGCCTATAAGTAGAATAGAATACCCTAATTTTGTAAGTTTTCTAAAGTTTCTTAGAAGTTTCTCACAATCTTTTTTATTGTCATATGTTTCAGAGGTTTCAAGTTACTTGTCACATCCTCAAAATCCGCATGTGGGGTTTTACCGCGAGGCGGGTGACAAACCAGGATCCCAGTCATTAGTTACTTAGAACGACACTATATGCAACGTTTAAACCAAAAAACCCATTAGAGTTTAAAACTTAAAATATTTGCAGAAGCATTTTGTAAATAATTTAAACCCAAAATACTAAATGTAAACTTCGCAAAAACACGCGCCCAAACTAAAGTATGTAAGTATATGTTGAATTCAAAACTAAAACAATGTTAGAGCAAAGCATGCTTGACCTGTGTGTGCTTCTATAGGCAGCTGCTAGATACGACCTAAGAAAAGCATACTAAAGTGTCAACACGATGGTTGGTGAGTTCAAGAGTTTATAATCATCAGAAACAATAGCGTTAGTAAAATATAGACAAGTGTATTAAAATAGATAGCTAGTCTAGTTTCATTAGTAAAGAAATAATAGTGATTTCGTGATAGAAGCTGACTATGTTTGTTTGTTTGTCTCCCGCCACAACATACCAGGTCGTGACGCTATTAGTAGTTTAGGACAATATTGCACCCGTTGACTTCCGATCACACGGGTGGGGCTTGTTAGACCTGGTAGTACTACCCAAGATTTCCCGCTAGATTTCTTAATTAATGATCTAGAAGTGTGAGGGCTTTCTATGGTATATATCACACTATATTTTACTAAACACATGTTATAAAAGTAAAGCGTTTAAAGTAGGGTATGCTTTCTCCCCCAAAAAGAGAGGTAAATAAAAGTGAGGCACTGAACTCACATGATGTGCACACGAATGCTATAAGTGTTTAACTTGGAACGAGAGGAAAGAAAACCTTCAGAGGTTACCTAGAACACACAAGTACATGAGTACGTGTACACAGAATCATTATTAAACCCTAAGTGCTCTATAAACACATGGACTCAAGGTTTTGGGAAAACAAGAAACATTGACCCAGTTGACCCGTTTAACCTGTTGGTGACATTATAGCTGAAATTCCATTCAATCAAGCATAATAGTTCATTATACATGGTTATCATATAAGTTGTTCACGTATGTCACTACATCAACCACTTGTTCTACCTAGATCATCATACACTAGATTATCATACAACTAGATTATCATACATGTCATACAAATCTCAAGTAATCATCATGCTTCACATAATTCTAATTACCTCATAACTAATGCATTATACATAGAGTCTAATCATGCACAACATGCCATGTGAAGCCACTCATGACTTCACACCCTAAACCCTGCCAATCCTACTAAGTAGGGGCCTCAGATTCGCATGCAAGAATGACGATCATCATCACACTGTTCAACAAGATTCATGCCATCCAACATGCCCAACAGTGATCTACTACAATTCCAAACATGGTCCTATCATAACCCATAAAATCCATTATGATGGTACCCACAAAGAGATCAAATCTCCAAATAACCAAACAAGCATGCATATAACATAATTAATCCATTCCACCATATTAGACACCAACAATGAACATGCTAACATGATCCTAACGTTACAAATATGCCCAATTCATCATATTCAAGATTCCATACAATTAAAGTTTCCTTTTTGGGAAAGTGCATCCCAAAATCTATCTAACACTCATTACATTCATGAATTCATTAACAATCTACACATTCAAGCTCACATTATCATCTAGACATGTTCAACACCATCCCAACATCATAATCCATTAATTTCAGGACCAAAAGTTTCTACTTTTAGAAGGATATGAACTACATTATAAATCCTTAGGTTTCTAGCATAATCATCATCATTCTAACATCCATACAACATCATAAACACCATAACATCATCAATCATCACCAAAACACCAACTTCATGCAATAAAGTTACTATTAATAGTAACGTATGAACAACCCATCAAAATCACCAATTTCTTGCACAATCTACGTAAACTAGCATCAATAAAACTTAACTAACATCACATAATCATCAAATAACAACAATTTCAAATTTTCATATAGAATTTCGAACTAGGGTTTCAGCCAAATCAAAAATCCATGAAAATAAAAAAACTAACCTTTAATCACGTAGTTGACAAGATTTGATGTTGTTAACGTGTTGTAATCCTTGGAACTAGCTAAAATCGACCACCAATTGCTTGTTCTTGGTTCAATTTTGCAAGATGTGTGTGTGTGGGTTTCAGCCGCAAGGAGTATAGGGGCTAGGGTTGGGTTTTTTTGTTTTATTTAATTTATCATATTTACCCTTTAAACCCATATAGTTTATATTTTACTAAAAGTAATCTCTTAAACACTTTTTAAAAGGTTTTAACTCACTAATACAAACATTATTAATCCACAATAATAATTATATATATATTTGCACTAGTCACAAAATACACGAATTAAATATAACACTTTGCCACGTTACAAGGTAAAATTCGCAAATAATATTTAAATCCCGTAAACACGTAAGCATAACTTAATAATCATATTATTGGTTAAATTATTATTAGTTTATCATTGTTAATTATTATTAATTGTCTAACGTTCAACGACAACTAGTGTGTGCTCATAACACGTGTATGCAAGACCTAACGGAACTAACGGAGTTTGGTAACAGAAAATTACCGGATGTCACATTATCCCCATGTTGAAAGAATTTTCGTCCTGAAAATTTCATCACATGGTGTGTTCCATCACTGGTCTACTACATTGGCATAAAATAATCGAGTGACTTTCGCGAGTGAGTTTCGGGTGAGTTGTCACATTATTGTATTGTGCTAAAAACCCTAGCATCCACTGTAACTTGTTTGCCAACATGTAAGGCCCCATTCTCGGGACACTTATAGCTGGTCAATCATCGCATATAAAACATATAATTACATTCATATTTCATAAAACATCGCAGCGAAACATTAAAATAACCTTTCATTTATGTGTAAATGCTTTTGCAAGTTAATACAATAGTCATTACAAAACGTCGTTTGTTCGCATTACAATGCAAAAACATTAATGAAGAGAATGCCATCCAATAGAGCCGAGTAGCTGCCTCTGCCATCCCCAGCAACGTTACCTACTAACTGGAAACACATAAAAGTCAGCGTTGCTGAGTGAGTTCTAGTTTTATAATAAAACATACTTTGCTTTCGTTTAAAAACCATTCTTTACTTTTGCATGTGATCACACATCATACATACATATAGATAATATCATTATTATCTTCATCATTCGTTCATTAACTTTCATTCGTTCATACTTCCTTACTTCCGTTCATACGTTCTTCGCTACTTCTTTTCATTCCATCAAAACCATGAACTTTACCCACCGTCATGCACAAAACGGGTACTAGGCCGAAGTCTATCATTGACCTTCCGTCATGGCGCATAACAGCCTGGCCACAGTACCTATGGGTAAATTCAGGCATACCATTGTCATGGGCTATACCCACCGTCATGCATAAAGCGGATACTAGGCCAAAGTATATCATAGACTTTCCTTCATGGCGCAAAGCAGCTTGGCCACAGTACCTAGGGTAAGCGACAAAGGTTCTATACAAATGGTCAATCATAAAGAAAGACCCCGACATGCATACTTCTGGGGTAGCTGACCCACACACCGTTGGACTAACACCCTTCATTGGGCATGTTCCCACTTACAAGGCTTGTAATACTTACTTTACCTTCCTTCATTCGTTAATACATGCATTCATTCATCATGTTCCTCTTTCCATTATCTTTCACTTTACGTTACATAATACTTTCGTTTCATTCATTAACATTCAACGTAAAGCCAGGGGGAAAATAATCATACATATTAAGGAACATCAACATAAGCATACAAACATCGCCATACACGACACCATCATACATACATAACATACATCATATATACCGTCATGCATAAACATCAATCATACATCATATCATGACCATTATAACATCTATGACCTCGAAAGTCAACTTACACGAACCCCTGGGAACCTCCAAAGTTAAAGCTTACCACTACACATCTCCCCGAAAGTCAGAAGGTTGAACTATGTTCTCTCGGGCACCCGAGCCCTATTTGGGCTTATGGACACCCTTCAGTCGCATGACCTCCCAGGCAACTAAATACTTAGGCGAATAGACATCAGGCGAATGGACCCTATGCGGATGGACCTATGCGGATGAATACTATAGGTAAACGAACACTATACGAATGAGCACTCAGGCGTATGGACCTCAGTCGTATGACTCCTATGCAACTGAACTTCAGTCGCATGACTCACATGCGAATGACCCTCAGTCGCAGGACTTACATGCGAATGACCCTCAGTCCTACGAATCATATGCGAATGACTCTCAGACGCGTTACTTTCGGTCACATGACCTCCAATCACATGCCATTCGGTCGTATAGCCCTAACTGATGCAGAATGGAGTTCTTCCCGAACCCAATCTACCCTTTTCGGCCTCCAAGCCCTCCCAAACTTGTTCTAAGCTCAAATCAACCATCCTAAACCTTAGAAACACATACCACCACACCATACAAGCACACACAAGCTCGAAATCAAAACCCAATCATATCACACACAACACATACACACGGGTCAACATACACACACATTTTAAAAACGGGTTTCACTATGTTTTCTAGCCCCAAATCAGTTGAAAACAAGTAAAAGAGGGGTCCTAGAACTCACACAAACAACACCATTGAGTAAAGCTTCAATCTAACCCACTTGACTTCGACTCTTGCACCTTGATTTGCAAAAAAACCCAGAGTTTTTGGCTCCTTTCTCCTCTCTTCTCTCTTTGGCTGATTTTCACAAGCGTGGGGGAGGGTGTGGGCTGCCCTCCCCTCTTAATCCCCCACTCTTCCAAACTTTCTCCCGTTTTGGCAAGTTTGGTCCCTCGACTTTGGGCTTTATTTCTTTTCTTTCTTTTTCTTTCTTGTTCTTCTTTCTTTGGCTTTAAAAGAAAATAACCGAGTGTTACAAGTCCACCCCCCTTATATAGGTTTCGTCCCCGAAACCTGTTATTCCTCAAACAAACATGGGTAATGCTATCTCATCTCTTCTTCAGTCTCCCACGTAAACTCAGATCCCTTTTTATGCCTCCACTATACATGCACAAGAGCAACCACTTTATTCTTTAACCTCTTCTCTTTACGATCAATGATCGCCACTGGTTGTTCCACATAATTGAGCCGTTTATCTACCTCGATATCTTCCAGCGGTATATGTAACATCCCGGGTTTCTAGGGTCAGATGTAATTATTAATATAAAATAAATACGAACTTTACATTTTGTATATTGTTAAACGTGTAAGTAATGAGTGAAATAACTATTTTAAATTTATAAGTTTTATACGAGTTTTAGTGTCGTAAGAGACTGTTTAAATATATATAAATATAATAATATATTATATTTAAACGTGCTCCGTTTTTAACGAAACTTGGGTCGGCTCGTAGAGAAAAATAAGAGCGTCTCAATGGCATATTTGAAATTTTATAAGACGTTATATTCAAAAAGTTATAAGAGAAAAATAAAGTAAGCAGCTGAATTAATTATAATAATATAATAATATTATTATTATAAAAATGTTATGTAGAGCAATTGAAGAATGAAAGCAACCAAGCAAGCAGCTAAACCACATCCCACATCGCCTGCATGAACAATTCACCTGTCTGCTTGCTTCCTTATAAATACAAGCCCTATGATTAAATTTAGAGTATAAGTTTTCTTGGGAACGCTCTATATAAAGAGAATCCCGAGTAATCGATACCCTATTGGGTATTGTTATTAGTTGTTTTTGGAGCTCGAGTAGGAGCGCGAGTAGGAGAGACTCTACATCAAATTATCGTAGATAGTTTCAAGGTATGTTTTCGCTTAAGATTATGTCAAGTTATTTATTATTTATTTTAGTAATATTATTAAGAATAGTATTAGTAGTATTATTATTTTTAGTCATTAGGGTTATTATAAAGGGTGGGTAATGGGTAGCCTAGCCTTAGTTAGGCATGGACTGATCACCCATGCTTAAACAAGGTAGCGTAAACCAATATCCAACCATTACAATAACTAGTTAGTTGTACTATTACCTAACCTAGGATTATTTAAACTGTATTAGGATATTGAGATATTACTCGGTGGTACTAGGAGTGATTATCAACTGTTGGGCAGTTATTAAACAGGTGAGTTCCTCTGAACTGTTTTTCTAAAACGGGATGTGATGTTCTGATAAC
>BJCO01466879.1:0-11459 GCA_018326465.1 Flaveria floridana
TGAAAAGCTACAACGACTGAAGAACAAACTCTTCAGTCATTTACAACTACTGAACTATAACAGCTGAAGAACAAACTCTTCAGCTGTTGTATTAACTACTGAAAGGAAAATTACAAAACAACTGAAAAGTAAAACCATCACAACAACTGAAGAAGACTTCTTCAGCTGTTGTGACAAACTCTGAAGCTTCAGTACTTTGGTCTTCAGACTTTGGTCTTCAGATGTTTCATCAGCTGATGACTTCAGTAGTTGTCATCAGCTGATGTCTTCAGTCTTTGTCTTCAGACTTTGTGCATCAGTTGTTGATCTTCAGTTCTTTAGTTCTTCAGTTGTTGATCTTCAGCACTTGTCTTCAGTACTTGAAGTCTTCAGTACTTGTATTCATCAGTATTCAGACTTCAGTACTTATCTCCAGTACTTGGGATCTTCAGCTGTTGTTCTTCAGATCTTTGATCTTCAGCTGTTGATTCTTCAAACTTTGTCAAACTGCTGATGAGGCTTTCAACAGTTGTTGTGATGTCATGTGGGACTTAGAGGTTTTCCTGATCTTGGCTCATTGGTTCTTTTGGTCCAACATTTCTTCATTTGGTGTATTCTATTCCATAATCTAATATTCCTTTAATATATCTTATCAAATGCTTTACTGCTTGCATGTGAATTTCTCTTGGTTTCTCCATGTATCTACTTACGTATCCAACTGCGTAAGTTATATCAGGTCTTGTATGCGTGAGGTATCTTAAACATCCAATTAGCTTTCTATATTCTGTTGCATTGACGAAATCACGTTTGTCTTCTCTTGTTAACTTTAAACCCGCTTCTATTGCATACTTTGTTGGGTTACAATCTTCTAATCTTGCTTCTTTAAAAACTTTCTTTGCATAGGCTGATTGCTTTAGCTTTATCTTTCCTGTTTCTTGGCGTACTTCAATTCCTAAATAGTATGTAAGTGGCCTTAGGTCACTCATTTCAAATTTGTCTTCCATTTCTTTCTTGAAACTCGTTATGTCTTTTGTTAAACTCCCTATCACTATGATGTCATCAACATAAACACCAATTATTATAGTAGTGTTCGTAAGAGTTCTCTTATAAACTGCTTGTTCTTGAGGACATCTTTTAAATCCAATTTCCTTTAACGTGTTGTGTAATCTAAGATTCCATGCTCTTGGTGCTTGCTTTAAACCATATAAAGCTTTCTTTAAGTTGTAGACTAGTTTCTCCTTTCCTTTCTTCACAAACCCATCTGGTTGTGTTACATATATATCTTCCTTTAAATCACCATGTAAGAATGCTGATTTTACATCTAAATGATGTACTAGCCATCCTTCTTGTGCTGCTATTGCTACTAGTAGTCTTATGGTTTCCATTCTTACAATGGACGCGAATACTTCATTATAGTCTATACCTTCCCTTTGTACATAACCCTTTGCTAGTAACCTAGCCTTGTGCTTGGTGATTTCTTCATTTGCATCTTTCTTGACCTTGAAAATCAATTTTAAACCTATTGCCTTTTGATTTATAGAAAGTGTTGTGAGTGTCCACGTATTATTCTTTTCTATTGAGTCTATCTCACTTTCCATTGATTTTATCCATTGAGGATATACTACTGCTTCCTTATAGGTGATAGTTTTTTCATCATATGCTAGGTATAAATGTTCATATTCTTCTGGTTCGAGAGGTCTAGTTTCATTATAGATGCTGCTTAGTGATCTTGGTCTTTGAACTGGTCTATTTAATGAACCTGGTGAACTATCAATTTCTTGAACACTTACGGGTGTTTCTTGTAACGCCCTGAAATTTCTAAAGCAAGCCAATTAATATAATGGGCTTAGTTAAGGGTTATTTAATATATATAAGAGGAATGGATTATAGACCGAATTAACCTTACGAGTTATGTGTTAGATGAGTTTAAGTTCCGTGAACACCCAATATATAATCACAAATCATCCATATTCATCCTCATTTGCAACTCAAACAACCCACTTTCTAGAGAGAGAGTGTAGAGATAGAAAGTAGAGAAAAGTGAAGATTTGAGGCTTTATTGATCAAAGGATTGAAGATCTGCGTTTTTGGATATCAAACAACAAGAAGAGAGCAATAATCTAGGTAAGATTCATCATCCATACGTTTCTTTAGATCATACCCGGATTTTAGGGTTTTGGGGTTTTGAAAAGTGGTAAAAAATCATTAAAAAATCAAGTTTTCATGTACGAAAACATGTAAAAAGCTTAGATATAAGTTCATGGATGAAAATCTATGGTTTTGGATGTAAAAAGTTGAAGTTTTGGGTCAAAAACAGGCTGGATCGTCATTTTTATGCGTCCAGAGAAATTGCGAGTTCGTTCAGAGAAACTGCGAGTTCGTCCAGAGAAACTTTCAGTTCTTCCAGCGAAACTATGGATTCTTCCAGAGAAACTGGCAGGGAAACTAGCAGAGAAACTAGCAACGAAACAAGCAGAGAAACTAGCAACGAACCTAGCAGAGAAACTAGCAGCGAAACTAGCAGAGAAACAGTCAGCGAAACTATGTAGAAAATGATCTGTTTGCATGTCAACTTATATGTAGATCTGTACTGTGAGCATACTTTATGTGAAGTTATTTGCGGAGACCAAGTGAGTTCTAGATCCCCACTTTTAAATGTTTTATCTCTTTTAGGCTAGTATGCATACCTACATTACGTATTCTACCAACCAACCATTTTACATGTAAATATGACTTTTATATGAGTTCCTATGATGTTGTGACTCGTTGATGATATGATGATACGAATGCCAAGTTCATTAGTGAACTTTAGATATATGAGGTTAATAGTCAGTACCAGAAACAAAGTTTGGGTATAATGGATGGAAATGATAGGCATAAGGAATGACGGTTTGAAATATGCTACCATTTCCCGTATGGACACGTATCCGTGTTATTAGTCTTATCAGGGTTAATATGTTCACCCAAGTTAATTTACTTACCCGTATTAGGTTGTTACCTGTATTTTTATTACCAGTATTAGGATGCTTGTTACCCATATTGGTATGTTATACTCATAGGTATGTTACCCACATAGGTACACCCTTTAAATTAGTATGTTACCCACAAAGGTTACTATTACCCATATCATTGTACTTTAAGTGTTTTCATCAAGGGGTTCTGATTAAGCATCGACTAGGATTTGATAGCTATACGATGTGATTGTTTCTCTATATAAAGTATATGTGTTGATTTCCATGAAGTGTTATTTAATACGTCATGTTGACTGGTAATGCGAATAATATAATGTAAAGTATTACTTATGATAAAGTAGAACATTAATTAATAAAAAGAATGATAGTGAAACCTAATAAATGTTACCCGGGCCTGTATGATGATGAAAAGTCTTGTAAGCAACATGTATGGAGGTTCATAACCAATAGGTTGTTAGCTCAACTGTGTGCGGATTTTATAGCCCATGAGGATGCACACTAGGGGTCCAATCCTTGTGATTGACCATGATGATGATGGACCTGTATTCATGAGCAGGCTTCGTGCCTTGCAGTGTGGGTCAACTGTCGGGGGTTAGATATCGTGTTTATGTGTACCGACAGGGATTGATATTCGTTATTGGTAAATAGGGGGCTCTTGATTTGTGCAATCTCGTTTAAGAGGAAGTGAAAGATAATGAAAGAGTAAAAGATAATGAACATGCTTATTAAGGTGCAAGAAATGTTATGTATTACGATATACGCGTGTTCATTAGAAGAATGATAAAATTTATATTTTTTTATATCACTTAAAACTGGAACTCACTCAGCAATACTGACTTTGTATGCATATTAGTTGGCAGGTAATGACGATTGCTGGGGACGGCACGGAGATAAAGCTACTTGGAAAATAAATACTGGCATCCACGTTTATAGAAAATATATTACAAATTTCGGGCAATAAAATGTAAATGTTTTAATTACAAACGTTTATTTTACCATTAGATTATGTAACGAAAGAAATGTTTAAATATTTCCGCTACAAAGATTATATATGAAATGATTTTATGAGATGATGGACCAACTGTGAGGCTTTCCGGGAACGGGGCCTTACAAGTTGGTATCAGAGCTAAAGTTTAAGAGAATTGGGTAAATTATTTTCAAACCCTAAACTCTAACTGAAATTGAGACAAAATAAAGGATGTCAACCCAAGCAGCTACGTGCAATCAGGTAAAAGTTTTTAAGTAAACTGGTATTATATGTGTGTGTTACTTGTTTATATGTGCTTAGTAGATTTGAATACCGATGTGAATTGGGATAGGGAATGTTTAGAGCATGAAAAGTAATGTAAGTAGTCAATTGTAACTGGACACTATAATTGAAAACTTATAATACTCGTCATGATCTGGACCATTGCCTCGAACAATTACGTTAGTATTCCTAATCTTATAGGTAGCTTGAATGATTGATGAGATGTTTTAAGAAGGTAAAGCGATAAAAAGATCTCTAATGTAGGAGCTACCTTTGGTAAAGCTATGTGGATAGCATTAGCAATGCCTGTAAATGATTGTAAAATAGTAATGGAAGGTTACAACTTTCTTCTAGATTGCATGTTACTACCCTAGCTAGACGTAATATGGTATTGGATATGAGTCGACTAGTTGCATACGGGACTGATACTGTACGGCATGGAAATATGACCCGTTGGTTTGCACATGATGGAGGTCTGGTCATGAGATAGAATGAGATAGACAAGTTTAAGTTGAGGAGCTTATCCGGTGTAAATGAAAGATGCTAAGGGCGAGGTCTTAAAGTTGAAAGATGTAACTATAGTGCGTGCCTTCCTAATATGACCCAGGATGACCTTCTCGGAGTTGGAAGAAAGAGTTTGAGATCGATTTGTCATCTGGGACTCAGCTCGTAGTCATGTCACCGTACCGATTGTTTCGTCAGGAATGAAAGAGTTAGTCATATAGCTTCAAGACCACCTTAATAAAGGTTTTGACAGATTGATTATTTCACCCATATAATACTTTGGTGTTTTCTGAAAAGAACAAAGATGAAAAAAGGTAGATGTGTAAGGATTGTAGATAGCTGAATAAGTAAACAATGAACAATAGGTAATTATGACATTAAATTAACAGACTGTTCCACCAATTGTGAGAGGCAAGTTGGTTTTTGAGGATCATGTGAGGAGGAGAATGCCAATCATGTTCAAGAAGTATTGGAGATGCCCACAAGCGAAAAGTTATATGCTAAGTTCTCCAAATGCACATTTTGGCTAAGAGAGGTCCAATTTCTTGGTCATGTGTTTAATCCCGAGGGGATCAGAGTGGACCCTACAAAGGTTGAAGCGGTGATGCAATGGGAATCCCCGAAGACACCATCTGAGATTCATAGTTTCTTAGGTTTATCGGGTTACTGTAGGAGGTTATCTAGGATTCCTCCAAGATTGCTTCTCCTTCGACTAAGTTGACCTGTAAGGACATGAGGTATGAATGGGGTCCAGATCAGGAAAACACCTTCCTTGAACTGAAGATGAGGTTAACTCAAACTCTTGTCTTGACATTACCTGAAGGGAATGAGGACCTGGTGGTATACTCAGATGCCTCGTATGTAGGATTGGGTTGCGTGTTGATGCAACGGGGGAAGGTGATAGCCTATGCTTGTAGACAATTAAAGGTCCACGAAGCCAACTATCCTACCAATGATTTGGAGTTGGCTGCCGTGGTATTCATATTGAGGATTTGGAGGCATTACCTATATGGTGTGAAGTGCACCATCTACATTGACCATCAAAGTTTGAAGTATTTCTTCGAACAAAAGCATCTCAACATAATACAGAGGAGGTGGTTGGAACTGATTAAAGACTATGTCTGCGAAATTCATTACCATCCTGGTAACACGAATGTAGTTGCTGATGCCCTTCGCCGGAAGGGATGGCCCGAACCGATCCGGGTGAAGGCTTATCAGTTGATCACGATGCATGATGTCATGAAGCAAGTGAGAGAGTTCCAAGATGAAGCGTTGAAAGGTAATAGAGTCAACTCTGAAAGGATGAAAGGACATGAATCAGGGGGAAAACACCCTTGGTGTTAGAACCCGATTTGGGCGGATGTGGATCCTTCTCTATGGCTATCTGAGGGAGAAGATCATGGATGAGGTTCACAAGACCCGATATTCCATCCACCCTGGTGCCATAAAGATGTATCAGGATTTGAAGAGATATTACTGGTGGCCGGGAATGAAGCATGACGTGGCTATGTACGTGAGCAAATGCCTGACTTGCTTACAAGTAAAGGCAGAGCATCAAAAGTCGTACGGGAAGATCCAGCCTCTAGACATTCCTAAATGGAAATGGGAGAACACCACTATGGACTTCATCACTAAGTTACCTCACACGGCGAAGGGGTGTGATACAATCTGGGTTGTAGATCGTTTAACGAAGAGCGACCATTTCCTGCCAATTTGCGAGACGTATTCCTCTGAACGGTTGGCAGATCTATTTATCAAGGAAACCGTGGCTCGTCATGGTGTACCAGTGTCTATCGTTTCTGATAGATACACGCGGTTGACGTCCAAATTCTGGAAGAGATTTTACGATACAATGGGGACTAGACTGCATATCAGTACGACTTACCACCCCCAGACGAATGGTCAGTCAGAGAGAACAATTCAGACATTGGAAGACATGCTGTGAGCATGTGTAATCGACTTCGGAGGAAGATGGGACGAACACCTACCGTTGGTAGAATTCTCATATAATAACAGTTATCATACCAGCATTGGCATGCCACCTTGTGAGATGCTGTACGGTAGGAAGTCTAGGACACCCGTGTGTTGGGGTGAGATCAGGAAAAAGAAATTGGGAAGCCTTGAAGAGATTGAGGTTATGACCGAGAAGTTAGATAAGATTACAGCGTTCATGAAAGCAGCAAAGGATCGCCAAAAGTCTTATGCTGATAAGAGGCGCAGGCTGATAGAATTCGAGGTTGATGATAAGGTTATGCTTAAGGTATCTCCCTGGAAGGGGATCATCAAATCTCAGAAATGGGGAAAGTCGAGCCCAAGGTACATAGGGCCAATCCACATCATCACAAGGGTGGGAGAAGTGACCTATAGATTGGAGATACCTGATGAGTTGAGTGGAATCCATCCTACATTCCATGTATCTTATCGAAGGAAATGCTTGATAGACGATGATATGGTCGTACCACTTGAAGACATTGAGGTGGACGAACAGTTGAATTATGTAGAGCATCTAGTGGCCATCCTTGATCGGAAAGAGAAGCACTTAAGGAATAAAGTGGTTCCGCTGGTACGAATACAGTGGAGCCATAGGAAGGAGTCGGAGTATACGTGGGAGACCGAGGAGGAGACAAGGAAGTATTATTCTCAATTGTTTAATGACTGATAGGTTTTGAGGACGAAACCTAAATAAGAGGGGGAGACTTATAACCCCTAAAATTTCCAAAGCAAGCTAATTAATAATAATGGGCTTAGTTAAGGGTTATTTAATATATATAAGAGGAAAATGGATTATAGACCGAATTAAACTTATGGGTTATGTGTTAGACGATTTTAAGTTCTATGAACACCCAATATATATTCACAAATCAACCACATTCATCCTCATTTACAACTCAAACAACCCACTTTCTAGAGAGAGTGTAGAGAGAGAAAGTGGAAAACAGTGAAGATTTGAGGCTTTATTGATCAAAGGATTAAAGATCTGCATTTTTGGGCACCAAACAACAAGAAGAGAGCAAGAATATAGGTAAGATTCATCATCTAAGCATTTCTTTAGATCATACCCGGATTCTAGGATTTTGGGGTTTTGAAAAGTGCAAAGAATCATAAAAAATCATGTTTTTTCATGTATGAAAACATATAAAAATCTTAGATATAAGTTCATGGATGAAAATCTAAGATTTTGAATGTTAAAAGTTGAAGTTTTTGGTAAAAAAATAGGCTGGATCGTCTATTTAATGCGTCCAGAGAAACTGTGAATTCGTTTAGAGAAATTGTGAGTTTGTTTAGAGAAACTGTCAGTTCTTCTAGAGAACCTGTGGATTTTTTCAGAGAAACTAGCAGCAAAACTAGCAAAAAGAACTAGCAGCGAAACTAGCAGAGAAACTAGCAGTGAAACTATCAGCGAAACTAGCAGAGAAACTAGTAGCGAAACAAGCAGAGAAACTATCAGCGAAACTGTGTCAAAAATATTCTGTTTGCATGTCAACTTATATATAGACCATGTACTGTGAGCATACTTTAGGTGAAGTTATTTGCAGAGACCAGATGAGTTCTAGATCCCCACTTTTAAATGTTTTCTCTTTTGGAGCTAGTATGCATACCTACATTACGTATTCTATTAACCAACCATTTTATATATAGATATGACTTTTCTATGATTTCCTATGATTTCTGACTCGTTGATGATATGATGATATTATTGCCAAGTTCATTAGTGAACTTTAGATATACGAGGCTAATAGTCACTACCAGAAACAAAGTTCGGGTATAATGGATGGAAATGATAGGCATAAGGAATGACGGTTTGAAATATGCTACCATTTCCTGTATGGACACGTATCCGTGTTATTAGTCTTATCAGGGTTAATATCTTCGCCCAAGTTAATTTACCTACCCATATTAGGTTGTTACCCATATTAGGATGTTTGTTACCCATATTGGTATGTTATACTCATAGGTATGTTACCCACATAAGTACACCCTTCAAATTAGTATGTTACTCGCAAAGGTTACTATTACCCACATTAGTGTACTTTGAGTGTTTTCATTAAGGGGTTCTAATTAAGCGTTGACTAGGATTTGACAGCTATATGATATGATTGTTTCTCTATATAAAGTATATGTGTTGATTTCCATGAAGTGTTATTTAATACGTCATGTTGACTAGTAATGCGGATGATATAATGTAAACTATTACTTATGATAAAATGGAACGTTAATTTATAAAAACAATGACAGTGAAACCTAATAAATGTTACCCCAGGCCTGTATGATGATGAAAAGTCTTACAAGCAACATGTATGGAGGTTCATAACCAATAGGTTGTCAGCTCAACTGTGTGCGACTTTAATAGCCCATGAGGATGCAAACTAGGGGTCTAATCCTTGTTATTGACCATGATGATGATGGACCTGTATTCATGAGCAGGCTTCATGCCTTGCAGTGTGGGTCAACTGTTGGGGGTTAGCTACCGCATTTACGTGTAC
The DNA here is from genome assembly GCA_018326465.1 of Flaveria floridana. Lineage (NCBI taxonomy): Eukaryota > Viridiplantae > Streptophyta > Magnoliopsida > Asterales > Asteraceae > Flaveria > Flaveria floridana. Next base: position 9,189 of record BJCO01466879.1, read on the forward strand.
TGACAGGGATTAATAATCATCATCGGTCAACATAGGGCTCTTGCTTTGTGAAATCTCGTTTAAGATGAAGTGAAAGATAATGAAAGAATAAAAGATAATGAACATGCTTATTAAGGCGCAAAAAATATTATGTATTATGATGTACGCGTGTTCATTAGAAGAATGATAAAACTTATATTTTGTTATATCACTTAAAACTAGAACTCAATCAGCAATGCTAACTTTGTATGCATACTAGTTGGCAGGTAATGACGATCGCTGAGGATGACACGTAGATAGAGCTACTTGGAAAATAAAAACTGGCATCCACGTTTATGGAAAATATAATACAAATTTCAGGCAATAAAATGTAAATGTTTTAATTACAAACATTTATTTTACCATTAGATTATATAACGAAAGGAATGTTTAAATATTTCTGCTGCAAAGATTATATATGAAATGATTTTATGAGATGATGGACCAACTGTGAGGCATTCCGGGAATGGGGCCTTACATTTCTTGAATTTCTTGAACTGTTATTGGAGAACCTATAGTTGAGATTGGTGTAACCATATCTTTAAACCTTGGTTTTTGGTGATCTTGAGTATCTTCACCTTCACTATCTTGATCTTGACTATTTCCACTGTCTTGATCTCCACGAATTTCAAAACTTTTCCATGTAGGTCCATTATCACTCACTTTTTCTAAGTAGGTATTCTAGTTCCATGATTCATTATCAATAAATAAAACATCTCTACTTATGCAAATCTTGTTTTCTTATGGATCGTATAATCTATAGGCTTTTGTTCCACTTTCATTTCCTAAATGTACCATCTTCTTGCTTCTATCATCTAGCTTCTTCAAATGAGGTGTCAGTACCTTAATGTATGCTATGCATCCAAATACTTTAATATGCTTTAAGCTAGGAAGTTTATCTTTTAATGATTTATAGGGTATAGTTCCCTTTAGTGCTTTGGTTGGAACACGATTTAATAAGTATACTGCTTGTCGTGTTGCTTTTTCCTATAGGTTTTGTGGTACATTCATAGCCTTTAACATGCTTCTTCTCATGCTCATCACTGAAACGATTTCTTTGTTCATCTACACCATTTTGCTGAGGTGTGTAAGATGCTGTGAATTTTCTTAAGATTCCTTCATCTTCACAGTGCGTAGTTAAGGCATTTGAGGTAAATTCACCTCCACGATCAGTTCTCAACGTCTTGAGTTTATGCCTTGTTTTTGTTTGAGCATCGTTTCTAAACTTCTTGAAAATATCATATACTTGATCTTTTGACTTAAGCATGTAGATCCACATATATCTTGAATAGTCATCGACTAGTAAAAAGAAATAGTTGTTACCAACTAAGGATGTGGGTGAGATCGGTCCACATATATCTGCATGTACTAGTTCTAGAGGTTCTTTGGCTCTAAATTGTCACATCTCGATGGAAGCGTGAAATGCTTGTATATGATCCTTTGGCTCAAAACACATTGATTATAAATAGATAATCATAATAATAACTAAAAACATAACATCGTAATATAACATATATAATCAAGTGTTTAGGTTATATTAAGTTTACAAAATTTGTCTAATTAAAAATTATTACATGTAACCTAGTCATAAAATCTTTATAAGTGCTTCATATTTCTTTAGTAGTAGTGGATGTGTGCATCCACCGTTACGCTAGGCTCAAATATGTTAATAGTTATTTTTACACAAGTCTTTCCAATAACTTCCCCCCAACCGTTGTACACATCAAACGAGTGTTGGGATTTAACAAGATTATCAAAGTCATATAAACCCATTTTATATGAAAACGCAGCGGATAAATTAGTTTAAAATCTTGTTAACAATGTAGACATAAAACTGATTTTATATATACAAAACACCTAATCCAAGGATCCATATACGAATTTTAGCATACTATCTATAACACAATCATAGGGGGTTCAAGATTACTACCTTCCAGGTTGTATTAGTGCTGAAAAAATGATGGTTGAAAGGCTAGCTTTCAATGGAGAAGGCCTCAAGCTTGTATAACCCAAGCTACTAACACAACACCTTGTTTTGCTAGGAAATTTGTACACTTGCACTCCACAAGAGAGAATCTTCTTCTTCCTCCTTGTTTCAGCCGAAAATTAGAGAGAAGAGAGAGAGAGAGAGAGGTGTTTTGTAACACCCTCGAATTCATAACAATATAATATAATAAGGAGGGTGCTACTAGTTGGGTTGTTATAACAACTCAGAGATTACAAACGCAGCGGAAATTTATATATATATTAAAA
>BJCO01466880.1:0-11380 GCA_018326465.1 Flaveria floridana
TTTAGATACGTTTCTTACCTTGATTCTTGTAGTTTAGGAGTCCACAAACACCAGCCTTCGATTCTTGACCACCCGAGCTCCAATCCGGCACTCTCTCTCTACACTTTCTCTCTCTAGAATGGGCGTTTGAGTGAAAATGAGAGTTGCTCAGCTGATCCATCTATTTATATGCCAGGCGTTCCCGGGACCCCAAACTCGTTAAACTCGTGACTCGAAGGGTTAACTCGGTGTAATACCCGCAACCATTTTATATTTATTAAATGATTTTCATCCAAGCCCATCACTATCACTCGACTCGATTAGAAAATTTTCCGGGTGTTACACCAATGGCTCTGATACCAATCTGTCATACCCTCAAAATCCACGTGTGGGGTTTACCACGAGGCGTGTGAACAAACCAGGATCCTAGTCATTAGTTACTTAGAACCACACTATATGCAAGTTTAAACAAAAACCAATCAGAGTTTAGAACTGAAAACTATGCGAAAGCGTTTGTAAGTAAATCAAACCCAAAGTACTTAAAATGTAAAATTGGAAAAACATGCGCCAAACCATAATTTAAACCAAATGTAAACTAATTGAGAGTAAATGACATCAATTTATAAATGCATATGCTTGACCCGTGCGTGCTCCTACGGCAACTGTTAACCTCGACCTGAGAATAACATACTGTGAATTCAAGGATTGTTCAAGGAATTATTAGCTTAGTTATTAACAAACCAATTATCGTGGAATTACCATTGCTTTGTTGTTTTATTAATTGAATAAAGATGAATAAGCAAACAACTATATATCATGAGGAACAAACTTGATACTCAAACCAATGAATAACAATTGAGTGACAATTAAAGAACATACATAAATATATCAAATATTTTTCATTAAATATTGACTAATGATTACAATAATTACTGAATGATCTTGCTAATGGTAGGGTGCTAATGCTATATTGATGCTTATAAATTGTTATGAAGACGATTGCGGCTGCTAGGGTTTAATAGCAATCGATTCTCCTTGTTTTTGTATACCTAACCCTTGTATTTATAGGATTAGGGTTTACTGATTTGGAAACTATAACTTTCTTATCGGGTAAGGTTGTTATTCAGAGAATATGCTCGTCTAACATTCTCTGACTAAAGTATAAGTCATCCGTAGGTGTTGACTTTTACTTTAGAGTTGACTTTTGTTGACGTACTTTGGTGAAATACATCAAGTTGATCTTCCGCAGGAGTTATTGTTCTTCAACAGGAAGTTAGTTCTTCCGTCGTAGATTTCTTCTTCCACAGGAATACTCGTCTTCCACTAGTGCTTCACTTGTTCATCCGCAGCAAATTTCTTGGTGAATTGCATGATCTTGGAAGGGTGATCTTCCGCAGAAGTTCCACGGAATTCCTTGGTTTGTTTTAGATGATCTACGGAAGAACATATTATTCATCCGTAGATGTTTCCAACACTTGGTCAGTTTCTTGAAATTGGCCAATACTCGTGATTTCCCTGCGACATACATATAAATCAACATATAACATATAGGTTAACTTATACACACATATTGCATACATAATGATAAGAAAGTTACAAGAGTGATTATACTTATGAATTCAAGAAACTAACATATGGGTTATAACCTATACACACATATTGCATACATAATGATAAGAAAGTTACAAGAGTAATTATACTTATGAATTCAAGAAACTAAACCTATAAAGAATTCTAGACCTAACACATACTAAAAGAGTCCGCATAATGGTTGGTGAGTTCAAGAGTTTGCGTTTAACATAAATAGTAACAGCTATAAAACATAGGAGGTTCATTGAACTAGATAGCTAATCTAAATTCACAAGTAATAACAATAGTGATTCCTTGATCGAAACTTACATGTGCTTCGTTTTTTTGCCTCCCATCACAACCTACGAAGTTGTGATGATGTTTGTCTTTAGGACAATATTGCACCCGTTTGACCTCGAGTCGCACGGGTGGGGTTTCTCAGGCTCAGTAGTACTATCCAACATTTCACGCTAGTTACCAATATTAACAATTCAAAAGTGTGAGGACTTTCAATGTAAATTACACTATGTTAAACTATACACAACTTACAACAGTGATGCGTTTGTAACACAGGTATGTTATCTCCCCTAAAAGAGAGAGTGTATAAAAAGTGGGGCATGAACTCACCTGATGTGCACACGAATGATATAAGAGCTTAAATTGAAAAGAGAGGAAAGACAACCTTCAGAGGTTACCTAGAACATGCAAGTACATAAGTGCGTGACAGAATCATCATTAAACCCTAAATGCTCTATAAACACATGGACTCAAGGTTTTGGAAAACAAGACACATTGACCCAATTGACCCGTTTGACCCATTAGTGACATTATAGTTGAAATTCCATTCAATCAAGCATAATAGTTCATCATACATGGTTATCATATAAGTTTTTCACATATGTCACTTCATCAACCACTTGTTCTACCTAGATCATCCTACAACTAGATTATCATTCAACTAGATTATCATACAACTAGATTATCATCACACTGTTCAACAAGATTGATGTCATCCAACATACTCAACAATAATCTACTATAATCCCAAATATGGTCAGTCACCATGTGTACCCACAAAGAGATCAGATCTCAAAATAACCAAACAAGAATCTGTATGATCTAATTAATCCATTCCACCATATTAGACACCATCAATGAACATGCTAGCATGATCCTAACATGACAAACATGCCCAATTCATCATATCCAAGATTCCATACAACTAAAGTTTCCTTTTTGGGAAAGTGCAACCTAAAATCTATCTAGCACCTAATACATTCATGAGTTCAATAACAATATACCAATTCAAGCTCATGTTATCATCTAGACATGTTCAACACCATCCTAACATCATAATTCATCAACTTCATTAAAAAAATTTCTACTTTTAGAAAGATATGTACTACATTATAAATTCTTAGACTTTTAGCATAATAATAATCATTCTAACATCCATATAACATCATAAACACTATAACATCATCAATTCATCACCAAATCACCAACTTCATGCAATAAAGTTACTATTAATAGTAACGTATGAACAATGCATCAAAATCGCAAATTTCTTGCACAATCTACGTAAACTAGCATCCATACAACTCAACTAACATCACATGATCATCAAACATTCAAAAATTCAACATTCAAGCACCAAGTTAAACTAGGGTTTCGGCCCTCATCCAAAAACATGAAAAACTAATCAAAATCTAACCTTTAAGCGCGTAATGGACAAGAATTGAAGTTGTTAACGTGTTGTAATCCTCGGAACCAATCAAAATTGATGTTCAATTGCTTGTTCTTGGTTGAAATCGCACAATGTGTGTGTGTGTGTGTTTGATGGTGGTCGCGGTCGAGAGGGAGGGTGGGGGGCTAGGGTTGGTTTTTTTATTTAACTAATCATATTTACCTTTTAAACCCCTATGGTTTAGATTTTATAAAAACCAAGCCTTTAAATACTTTTTAAAAAGGTTTTAACTTAATAATACCAACATTATTGATAAATAATAATTATATATATTATTTTCACTAGTCACAAGATACATGAATTAAATACACATGTTGGCACGCTACAAGGTGAAATTCATAAATAATATTTAAATCGCGTAAGTACAACTAATAACCAACATTATTAGTTATAATTATCTGTTTAACATTATTAACTATCATTAAGTCACCAACGTTCAACAAAACTAGTGTGTGCTCACGACACGTGTATGTAAGACCTAACGGAACTAACGGAGTTTGGTAACGAAAAATTATCGGATATTACATAAAAGTAATTATTAAAGATTATTAACATTTAACCGGGGTTCAAAACATAAATAGTAGAATTATTGATAATGAATTTGGGGAAACCCTAATCCCCATTCCTTCTCATGGTTGTCACAACCCACAGAACCCCCTGCTCTTTTTTACTTTGGTCAAACGCCACCCAGCACCGCCGCCTTTACTGCCACCGGCTGCTGTCGGTTTTACTTTCTAGTTGCAAATGTTGCAAGCTTTGATTTTTCATGAACAAGGTCAACTAGAAAGTTGTTGTTTAATTCAAAGTATAAATTCTTGGTTTGCTTATTAATGGTATAGGATTTATACACCCTATGGTTGTATTTTACATTGTTTAAACCGTGTGTAATTCGATGTTTAATTTTGGTACTTAGTTACGAACCAAAAATATGTAAAAATGCTACCAATCTTAAAATAAATTAAAAGTTAGGAATTCTGATAATTAATACATGTCTGTAGTCGTTAAAACCGATACACGATACACAACAGTGGTATCAGAGCCACTTTTATGCGTTTTTAAGCATTTTTCATACAATCTTGCATTTTATTTATTAATAAGGTTTTGTTTTTGATATAAAGGATTTGAATTTGATAAGAAGATCTTAAGATAAAATTAACATAATGAATGAAACATTAGCATTTGTTATTCTATTATTGGTGAGGGTCCAAGTGGGAAAGAGCAAGCTATTTCCTTCTTTGAGGCCTAAGATCACTTTGTCCAAAGGGCTTCACTAAAATGGCCATAACTAGGACAAGAAGTCTTCGTTTTGGACCTGCAACCGGAACCGATGAGCACCTTTTCACAAACAGCCATAAGCAGTTTGGGTCATCGTTTCGGCCTAAAAATGGCTTATTTTATGTGTTATTTTACTTTTTGTTTTATTTTTAGATTTTGTTGGACTTTATTTTTTACCCAGATTTTGACTCGTTTATGTTTTGTGGCCTATTTGACTTTTGTTTTGCTTTTCATATGCATGTAACAATGGGAGAAAGTTTAGTTTTAAAGTTTATAAAAAATACTTTTCTCTATATCATAGTGTGTGCTAGTGTGTGAAAACCCTGATTATCGGCAATCTTTGTGAATCAACGATAGTTAGAAGAGTTATTTAAAGTATTCCTGGTGAGCCAACAGGTTCAGTTGTTATCTTTTCCTTTCGCCTACATTAATTATACTTTAACTAAAAGACCAAATCTTTTAACTAAAGATCAAACCTTTGACTAAAAGATTAGATCTTTTGATAAAAAGCTTCAAAGCTTTGACAAAAAGATTGAATCTTTTAATTAAAGTTTGTTCCTTTATTGTTTTATGGTTGATTATGTAAAATTTGAGCACTAATGTCTCGTGTTTTTTTTAGTTGTTATTACAAAATTGTAATATTTGTATCTTTTTGGATGTTTTGGAACCATTTATATAATAGATAGGTTTATTTGTTTTTCATTTTAAAATTTCATTATTAAAAAATTATAAACTAAATAAAAAGATATAAAGATCAAAGACAGGCGAACAGGACACTAGATAGAGATATTGAACTAAGTGGGAGGCTTCATGATGTGATTATGTTGCGACCCTTAGACTAGTTTGGTCTTCTTTGGTGGCTCAAATGAAACTGAAGATTTTGACTAAGCTCGATTTGTTTGTTTTATGTTATGTTTATGGCTGCTTACAATTGCCTATGGAAATATTTAAAACCACAAAAATATTTATAAAACTATTTTTCACAATAACGATTAATTAAAATAGTTTAATAATACTCAAAACGGTAATTTGAATAAAAGATTTTTCATTTGAAAGAAGTTTTATTTAAATGTAAAACGAGTTTAAGATAATAAAATTATTTTGAACATTAAATTAATAAAAGGTTTATTAAATTAAAATCGGTAATGCTATAAATGACCAACATTATAAATAAGGTGTCTAAATATGGATTGTATTGAGTGTTGAAAACAGTTAAACAATTATCACAAAAACAAGCCCAATGGGGGGGGTTGTGTTCAAGACCAACACGAGGCATGTTAGTGGCCCAAACTGAGGCTTGTTAAAGGCCCAAGTCGAGACTGGTATAATGTAGAAACCAATACATAACAATCACTAAGAAAACTCATTTTGAAACCATTGAATTTTGATTATATAATTTCAGGTATTGTGATCTTCAAATCTAATGAAAACCCATTTAATACACCTGGGATTAGGCCTCGAGGTTGCTACCTTAACTACCCAACAAACCCAAGTCAAGCCCAATAACTTTACAAAACTAAGCTAACCAAACTCAACGATTTCACTATAAACCCATGATTGTAAAACACTTTTAACATATTCTAAAGCTCAATGAAACATGCCCTAAACTAGCCCATGTTCGAGCCCAACAACGTAACCTAGTCAAGGCCCAATAACCCTATGTCAAACATGATGTTTCAAACCAGTGAATGAACTAGCCTTTTTAACATGAACAACTCTATTACAAACAAGGCATGCTAAAACCAAATTAAAAAGTTTCAAGGGCTTAAATGGGCCCATTAATCATCCTTAGATGGGCCCAATAACTCAACCAAATCTCTAAAACACGTGGCCCATTTTATAAAAACATAAGTAAGTTGAATAATAACTCGAAAGTACTATATTAATTCCCACATTATGTGTCATGATATTTTCAATAATATATATATATATATATGTGTGTGTGTGTGTGTGTGTGTTTGTGTTTGTGATATGTATATATATACTTGTACATACACACTTCCAAATGTCACTTGAAACATTCTCCGAAACACAATGAAATTGACACAACCTTAATAACATATTCAACTACAATGGGAGAATGTTAACTTATAATTCTCATTACGTGGCCTCTCGTGGTTCACTTAAGTAAACAATGGTCCATTGAAAACTCAACTATTATAAACTTACCTAAGTTCACCACCCAATGATTCAATAAAAATCAATGGATGAAATCGACTGGAAGAAATACCAACTTGAAGGACAACAAGGGTGCTTAGTCCAACTACAACCTAACGGGAATTAAACCACGATGGTATTCCTCAATAATATTGGTACTACAAGGTAAATATTCCCACTCATCAGATTACATGTCAACTACAACTCAATAGTGAGTTTCTCAATGCCTTTTTTACTACTTTTACTTACTTTGGGGGGGACATGTTAACTAAACTTTTAGAATCATATTGCTTCCATTTATGTACACTTGTACACTTGATGATGTATTACTTGAGTTAAGTGATTATCATGCTGAAAGCCCTTGACTAAACTAAACATAACCGCTTAGCCACCGGATATAGCCTATGGATTGATATAGATAGCAGAAAAACCTTATTCATCTCATTAGAATGCGTAAATCCACAGTCAAATGTGCAGAATGATTATATTCCTAACTAAAATTATGTTTGCATGTATATATGATATGTACTTATGTGGGGTAATGATGTGCTCCAAATTATGCATATTAAACATATTAATTTTACATCAATTATTTCCATAACTCTTACTAAAAGTTATAAATTGAACCTTAATTTATTAAATTGTGTTTTCAGGCTTAAAAGGACCAAGATAGACAAAATGAGTAAAAACAAGTAGGAAATTAAATAAAACCAAGCTCTGGAATCAAAGCATGGGGGCCATTCTTCATGAGACACGCCCCCACACCTAGTCTGAAACACACCCCCTTACTATACTTAGCACACCCCCTTACTATACTTAGCACACCCCCATGTTCATCAGTATGACAGGACAAAAGTATTGTCCCTCGTTTGGAGGCATGGGGACGTGCCCCACCCCTAACACGAGGGTGTGCCCCATCAAGCACGGGGTCATGCCCGATAACCTCTGTGCTTATGAGCCTATACACTTTTACTTACCTCGTACTAGTACGAGGTCGTGCCCAGCACTCTAGAAAGCCTATAAATAGTAGCTCATTTGTAACTTTGAATGGAGCTTTTATGGGGGCGAAACTCTTCCATTTTCTCTCGAGAAACCAATTTGAGGGTCCTTAGAAGACTTGGGAGGTTTAGTTAACACTTAGAAGAATCTCGAGATCTCTTAAACACCATCCACAATGGATCATCAGTTTGATTGTTCTAACTTACCTACGATTTCATTATTATCTTTTATTTTCATTGTTATATGCATGCTCATTATGAGCTAAACCCTTATTATCATCCTAATTTGCTGAAACTTATGTAAGTTGTAATGAACTAATGGTGTGGCTTCTGTTATGTTAATGTTATGGTAATTTTGAGTAAACTTTTGATGGGTAGCATCTTCATTTAAACATAAAGTTATAAACTTATGATTTGTAATTATGAATGTTATGCAAGGTTAAAAACGCATAAGCTAACTTTTATTCATAAAACTAATCTTCATAATAAACTCATGGGTAATGAACTAGAAGTGTTATTGGAAACTATATCACCTTGACTTTTTAATCACTTGCGGGTTCTTTTTTATTACTCTGAGAAATCTATAATAATTCTTATGGTTTTCTATAATTAAGGGTATGTTAAAAAGGAACTTGATCAACTATCTTTCTAACATCAAGTTTTGTTTTTAGGAATCATATGTTAAAAAGATGCATAAACATTACCTACATCATTAGGGGCTTAGTAGTTGTTTTGTAAGTTACTCGTTGCAACTTTCCTTGTCACTATGGAGTCGGTTTATGATAACTCCATGATAGCTCACTTTTATAAACATTAACATTATTTTAACCGGTATCTTTAACCACACCATGCAATTCATCTATTTACTAAAGTGGAACCTAAACTAGTATGATAGCGGGGTGTGACATCAACTATGTTTCACAAATTTTTGGATCAACAATGCTTTATGAATTATCCTACAATGAAGAGAACCGTTTCACAGCTCAAGAAAGGTAAAAGAGTGAAAGAGATCCTCGTACAGGAAAGAATTAAGATAATATGATTTAGCCATCAACAAAGAAAGCCAAAATTATAATAGATCACAACAAACTTCCTGTGAAATCCAAAAGAGATTTTGACTTTTAGGCATAGGAGCCGGTTTTTGGAGAACCTGTAATTGCTTGTGAATTATAGAATACAAAATTTTGGCTCCAATGGATTTAGCAAAGTTAGGAAAAGAAGACATCAAGCGTTTGAGCATAAATATAATCAAGAGTTACCCGTTATTTAACGAACAAGCTAAAGTGTTTACTAGAGTTGTTGAAATCTTACAAAAGATGTTTGTTGATAATGATGATTATCATTCAACAATAGATTTTTGAAGATTGTTTCATAGCATGAGCCTCGGGGAAGATTGTTAGGATCATATCAAAGAGGATGGCGTATCAAATGTATGTTGGTATACACGAGTACTTTTAGTATTCGGTATAGGGTCTTGGGCTGATTACATAGACTGATCTCTTGTATTGCATATGTGGTTTTGTTTAGTATACATGTAATAGTTATAGGTCTAGTATACCAACGAGAGTGTTTGCTAGTTGTTTATTTTGTTGTTTTTAAATTTAACATCAAGTGCAAACATTAAAGTAATCTACTCATCCTTTTAAACTACACCAAATCTAATGTAATTCATGTAAAGATTTAGAATCTATTATTTTCAAAACTATGTTAGTAACCAGTGTGTTACACATGTTAGAAAAAAGAAAATGACAAATACGAAAATACATTGATAATATGATATATAATTGACATGTTGAGCACAAAAATTACAATGTGAAGGTTATCGTAGTCTAATAGCATCACTTCACTACATTCAATAAAGGAAGTGAAGGCAAATTGTTAATATGGTTTAATAACCACTAACGCACTTTAAGAGGTCGTTAGACCCAAACACATCATAATATTGCTTTTATGGTAACTCAAAGAATGCACACTTTGTACATTTTTTTATAATAGTGAGGGAAATTTGTTAAGTGAAAGTTATAATTTGGTTTTAAGGCTTGTAAAAAACTAACTTGTTTAGTTCTAGGCATAATTCTATCTAGTATTATTATCTTTAAAGGGAAAAAGTTAAAGAAAAACATAATGACATATCACGTAGATGAACAATTTGAAATATAACAACTTGGTAAGTGCGCTTGACTTAATGAAATATGTAAGCTAAAAAATGTTGAATGAAATAGCGTTTGACGGAATGAATTCACATTTGCCATCAACTTTTTTTTTAATATAAGTTTTATAGAGTTGTATTAAATCTTTCAAGTAAACAACAAATTTTAGTATCAAATTAAAATGACACATTAATAAATTTTAGTCATGACACAAAAACAGTTATTTAGTAGATGCCATCATAAAAGTAAGCTGTAAAACTCAATAACTACAAATGAACAAATGGATTGGTTCATATTAATTAATCAATAGCATACACAAAAAGAATGAATAGCATAACTTTCTAGTTGTGCTATGATCTTTATTACTTGAGCACATTATTGCATAATTGGGCACCAAAGGTCAAAAGTTAGTAACAAAAAAGTGTCAATGTTACCAACTAATTCATCAAGCAAAGATCTCTCGGCAATATTAGTAATAAAGAATCGTCAAAATCACAAATATTTCAAAATTACATACAAGACATAACTATCAAAATTACACACAAATAGTTCAAAAAAACCTACATCTTCTGCCGCCGATGTTAACAATTTCTTTATGAAATGCATACACGGACCCTAAATACCAATCAATTAGAAAAAAAACAAGTTAGTAAACCAATTGGTAGCAACAAATATACATTTGACAAATCCATTTTACTTAAAGATACTTTGAATGAATGATGAGCCAAAGATGGATGTAGTCATCGAGTCGGATAAGTTTATCTTATCTTGACATGAAACCTTTGTTGGAGTTGAATATTTATATAATGGCATGTTTAAACATAATATCAATATTCCAGTTCGTGTTGAATCTATTTGTATGACATTATTACCTTCTAGCAAAGTAGATAATGTTTTCAATTTATGGCATGCTAGATTAAGTCATGTGAATCATTCTAGAATGACAAATATGTCTAATTGTTTGTAACACCCGTAATTTCTTATTAAAGAAATTAAAAGAATGAAATAGAAAGAAAAGAGAAGGAAATAAAAGTCAACTAAAAAGGAGGGACCAAAAGTGCCAAATGGGCAAAATTATTATTTATTTTGTACAAAAGGAAGGCATGGTCGCCCATTACCTCCTGCACATTTCTCTGCATCGGTTTTTAGAGAGAGAAACAACAGGAACTTCGATTCTTAGAGAGAGAAAGAAGAAAAAATCAGATTCAAGGTAAGAATTGATGTTTTTAAGTTGTGTTTGGGCTAAGAAACCGAGAAATGCATGTTCTTATGTGTGTGTTGTGTTCGGGTTGCACTGTGTATTTTAGACACATCTAGGCTTTCGAATCCTTTGGAAAAGCTCGAGCAAAAGAGTTTGAACTTGAAGAGCAGCTAAGGTGAGTTCTAGACCCCGTTTTACTGGTTTTTTTTAAATGTTTTGGGGCTGGAAATGCATATATATATGTTTTTGTAAAATTTGGGTTGATACCCGTATGAAATGAATGTATGTATGTTTATGTTTATGT
>BJCO01466881.1:0-20488 GCA_018326465.1 Flaveria floridana
AAAGCTCTATCTCCCAAGAAACAAACCTTATCCGTTTATGAAAAGGAGTTATTGGCAATCTTGATGGCTGTCAAGGCATGGCATTATTATTTGATCACCGACCATTTCATTATTCGTACTGATCATCAAAGTTTGAAGTTCTTATTGGGTCAGCAGGTTACAACTCCATTACAACATACGTGGCTTGCAAAGTTGATTAATTATGATTATGAAATCATCTACAAGCAAGGCCAAGAGAATGTTGTTGCGGATGCATTATCCCGGGTGCAAGGTGTTACCATTTTCTCTACCAATGTATCTACGGTTGCACCACTTTTGCTCCAAAGGGTAGCTGATATTTGGTATGCAGATCCCGATTTATCTCGCATTGTTCACCATTTACCACACGGTCAAGCTGTTCCTCCTTATACGTGGGTGAACAATTTTCTTTATAAGAAGAATAAGATGGTGGTGGGTTTCGATCTAGCCCTTCGCAATGATATTATTCTCTTGTATCATGATTCTCCAATGGGGGGCATTCTGGCTTCCATGCTACCTTACAGCGTATTCGGAGAATTTTTTATTGGAGGGGCTTGTCTAAGATGGTCCGCCAGTTTGTTCGGAATTCTGACACTTGTAAACGAGCTAAAGGTGATAATGTTTCCTCTCCTAGGTTGTTGCAGCCCTTACCGATTCCCACTGCTATCTTTGCAGACTTGTCCATAGATTTTGTGGGTGGATTACCTAAATCAAAGGGCAAAGATACTATTTTTGTGGTTGTTGACCGTCTTACTAAATATGTGTATCTTATGCCCTTGAGTCATCCCTATTCAGCTACAGTTGTTGCTCAACATTTCTTGGATAACATTTATAAATTACATGGGTGTCCTGTGACTATAGTTTCGGATCGTGACCCCATATTTTTGAGCAAATTTTGGCAAGAATTCATGGCCTTACAGGGTATAACTGTGGCTTTATCCACTGCCTTTCATCCACAATCGGATGGACAAACTGAGGTGGTCAATCGCTGCATTGAAAGCTATCTACGTTGCATGGTTATGGAACGTCCCTCATCATGGGTTTCTTGGTTGTCATTGGCTGAATGGTGGTATAACACCTCTTTCCATTCAGCCATCAACATGACTCCTTTTAAGGCGCTTTATCGCTATGATCCTCCTTTGCATGTTCCATATGTTCCAAACGATTCAGGTGATGTTGATGTTGATATGTTGATGCGAAGTCGTGAGGCCACACTGCAGCTTCTGCGTGCTTCTTTATTGAAATCTCAGAACCGCATGAAGTAACAGGTTGATAAGCATCGTTCGGAGCGAGTTTTTGCTGTGGGTGATTGGGTTTATCTTCGCCTACAACCTTACATGCAGAACTCCATTCGTATGCATCGTCATTCCAAACTTACTCCTAAGTATTTTGGTCCATTTTTGGTGGTGGAGCGTGTGGGTCAAGTTGCCTATCATTTGGATCTTCCTACGGATGTTCGCATACACCCTGTCTTTCATGTTTCTTTGTTGAAGAGTGCCAATGGCCCACCGCAAAAGATTTATCCTTTTCCCTCTGATCCTCACTTTACGGCTGTTCCGGTTGCTATTGTTGACCGCCGTTTAGTTAAACGCCGGAATAAGGCTGCTATGCAGGTGTTGATTCAGTGGTCTGGTGGTGATGATACTTCTCCTACTTGGGAGTACTTGGATGAACTTTTGGTTCGCTTTCCTAATTTCCTTCCTTGTGGTCAAGGAAATTCTTAAAGGGAGGGGTATTGTTACGTGTTCAATTGTAGAGGGACCAATTATGTGTTTTCTATTAATAAGAGGGGGTTAATGGTAATTGTGCTTTAGGTCGTTAGAATTAGTTAGCAACGTCTCTATAACTGTTGTAACGAATTGTGAAGAGGTTATGCAATCAATTGATTTGTTCCTTTCTTCTCTCCCAATTCTCTTCTCCCTATCATTCGATTGCATCAAGAGCATAACAACAAAATGGCATTGTGTGGATGCTCCATACAAACGGGGCATCGGGCGTCTTCCCATTCTGTTACGCTCTCGGTTTCTAACGGGCTTTTGGTTAATGATCGTTTCGAGTGACTAGTGTTGCATACATAAGGTGAAGTCCAATATCTATCAACAGATGCAGATCGGTCTCTTCTATCTTTTGGCATCTTTTTACACTTCAAAATCTATATAACATTGAATAACATACAAATTACTACATAACAACAAAAAGATCAAATTACCACCATCAAATTGTTGTATAAACACCAATTAGGGCTCCAAAGTAATTTAAATTAAGGTTCTACAGTGTTCATATTTCTTTGGTACAAATTGAATTGCAGGTTCAATTTAAAGTAGTTAAAATCATCCTATAATAAGGCACAAGTACAATAATCATATAAAATTCTAAAATTAACACAAGTAAATCATTATTGTAGCTCTAATTAGCTACAGTTCAACATCAAGATTAATAATAGAAGCAAAAATTAAAGCCCCTAAAATCAAATGGCTTGAATTATCACCAAATTTGAATTTGAGCATCGTAGAACTCAAAAAGA
This sequence comes from Flaveria floridana, assembly GCA_018326465.1. Lineage (NCBI taxonomy): Eukaryota > Viridiplantae > Streptophyta > Magnoliopsida > Asterales > Asteraceae > Flaveria > Flaveria floridana. Next base: position 2,543 of record BJCO01466881.1, read on the forward strand.
TAAGGGTGTCACAAGAAATTTACCGATGAACTATCTTGATTTGCTGCTTTCCACAAGAACACAATAAGAATGATTTCCGATAATTGAAGAAATTCTAAATGAATTGTAGAGTATGAGCTGATGACGCATCAGAGCTTTAGAGAAAAATAAAAAGCTTTAGTAAAGTGGATTGCTTTATATATCTTGAGCCGCAGGTTTGTTTTGGTTTACCTGGCACTAAGCTTTACTAAAATCTTAAATAAAATAAAAATTATTAATTATAAAATGATAGACTAACACGTGATATTATTAAAATTATATATAACTAATAATTATAAATAATAAATAATAATATAAACTTTTTAATTTTATTTGTTTTTTAGATATAAATTAAACATTTTGTTTTAAAATATAGTTTTAAAACTTTTTCATTTTTAAATTTTTTTTTACTATAACTCCATATTCTAAATATTTTTGTTTTAAAAAATTTACTTTAAAAAAACTGTTTTAAATATTACGTAAAATAAAAAAAATTCTTTTTATAAAAAACTCTCTCTATAGAAATAACATTAAAAAACTCTCTTTCTTAATTTATTAAAAAACTAATTATAATATAAAAATAAATAAATAGTATTATTAGTAATTAATGTGGTTATTCAATATGAGAGAGAAGCAAGAAAAGTTTGATAAGAATGAATGTGGTGTTAACACGTGACATCCCTATTTACCCTTTTATTAGAGTATAAGGATGAAGATGAATATTTTTAAAACGGTAAATTTATCATCTTATTACACGATGGGGTAAATTTGTAAAATATTAAAGAACTTTTAAAATTGTTTCAATTAGCTAACTTAAGTTTTAAAAATATTTCAATTAGATCACTTTAGTTTGTGCAAATTAAAAGTCTTAACATTTTTTAGAATGTTATACGTTTTGTTTCAATTAGAAAATATTTTTTTCTATCTTATGATGTTGATATAGAACGTTGACGTAAATTCTAATTAATTTCTTTTATTTTTTCATAATTAACATGTTTTTTATTTTTTAATATAATTATATATATTGGGAATTCTAACACCCGCGTCTTCTCCATTGTTACTTTCTTGACATAATAAAATTTAATGATAACTCGATTTGGTCATTTAATGGTTCAATTTGAGAAAAATATGAATAAGTGACTAAATTAAAACAATTTTTAGACTTGATTACTATTGTGTGAAATTTTCCTTACAGGACACCCTAATATATATTAGTTTAAGTAAACTCGTGTGTTATATAAGTTAAATTAAAAAATATTAAAAATTTTAAAAGTTTAATTAATTATAAAATGATATTTTAATATATAATATTATTAAAATCTTTTTTATTACAAATAGAATAAAAATTTTGTTTTAAAACAAATATTTTTTAAAGAATATCAATTTTAAAAACCCCATATTATAAATTCTAATTTTAATTGTCTTTTGTTTATGTAAAATTTATATTTAAAAAAATCAATTTTAAAATATTTTGTATTTTTAAAAAATTGATTTTTAGAAAATTTTCTTGTCTTATAAAATAATGTTTCTTTAGAAATAATATTAATACTAAGATTTCTTTCTTAATTTATTCAAAAACAATTTTAATCTAAAAAAATGAATAATTTTATTAGTAATTAATGTGATTATTTAATAAAATATAGAATCAGGAAAACTTTAGTGAGGATGAAGCTGGTGCAACCACGTGTCTCTTTTAGTTATCTTTTCTATACATATTAATAAAATGATATATTTGGTGTCATTTGTCGTTTTATTAAGCCTTTATTCTCTTGATTTTCGGTCTAAAAATGTATATATCATCATTTTTAGTCATAGTTCATTTGAATAAAATCAACTATTGCTATAATTACAAATGAAGTTTTTTCTTCTAAAATAGTATATATAAAAAAATTATTTATTAAAATAAGTGTTTAAGTAAGCGTTTTTTTCTCACTAAAATGCTATTGGTTAAATTTATTTCACTTTAAAATAATATTATTAAAAAAATCAAGTACAAAAGTTAGTTAATAAAATTATAAGACCATTTGGTTCATATGTCGTAATTAAAATTATAAGACCATTTAAAGGATGTAATAAAAAACTATCTTTAACAAAACATGCATTTTTAAAATCGTTATATATAAATATCATGACGAAACAAAAAAGAAAAGTTTAGTGGTTTATTTTTTTTATTTTACAAACTATAAATGCAATCCTCAATTACTAAGCTCATGCATGTTGCTAATAGGCTCCCAACAACAATTAGGGGAGAAACGAGTAACATCGTCTCTTAAGGCACTTAGGACAGACTAGTTAAAAGCTCTAACTAAGCTGAGCTTAAACGAGCTTGAACTATTTTACCACTCATTTAATAAATGCTTTTGAGTCCGAGCTTCATAGTCGAGATCGAGACGACTCGCAAGACGAAACTAGCATTGTATGTGTATGATGTTTATTTTTTCTTTTATGTATATACATGTATAAATAATGATTACCATATATAACTTTATGTTTAAAACTGTTATATAATATATATTGTTATTAAAAAAAATTACATGAACCATTTAATTTCATAAAAAGGTCTTTTCTATATAAGAACACTATTCTATAAACAAACATTAAAAAAATATTGATGTGAGAACCCTAGTTTTCGGGTTAACCTTGTTCTCTTAACTTAACTTTCCTCCGTCATGATGGGAATTATTAAATTATGATTAAATCAAACTTTGATTATTAAATCATAATAATTATTATTATAAATAAATAATTGTTATTGTAATTGCCAACTATACAAATTTGGAAAATGAAATCGAGCGTGGCAAGGTGTTGGTAGTTGATGTTAAATGATTGTAGTCATCACATGTATACCCGACCCAACCCGAAAGCCCACGAAAGACCCTTATCATGCAAGATAATGCACACTCGCAATCTTAAATTCCAAAAACGGGGTATTGCCGTTAGGCGCGTGACATACTAGGATCTCAGCCACTAGTTCACCAAACAACACAACAGTTACAAAACATAATTGCTCATTATCATTGAAATTTCCCAAAACAGAGTTAAATATGAAATCATAAAAGTAATTGCGTAAGCATATTAGTTGTAAATCAAATGGCGCAAACATGCGCAAACCAATAAAGTGTAATTTGTAGAAACTGTAAATGTATTCAGTTGATCCGACAATGATGAATGCTATGATGCAGTGACCCTAGTCGTGCTCGCTTAAGAACCTGAAAGAAACATGCTAAACTGTCTACACAAGGTTAGTGAGTTCATATGTTTTGATAAATAGAATATATTAGTAATAGATACAATAAATAAAGTAATATTAGTAGATAACTAGTCTACTTAACAAGTTACTAAGTGTATGAAGTTCGCAACCAAAGCTGACAATGTAAATGAAGGCCTCGGCTGTGAATACCAACTCACAGTAACAGAAATTAGGTCAATTAAACACCCATTTGATGTGCAGTCATGCTAGCGCGACTAGCCCGGTTGGGGTTTGTCAAACCCAGTAGATTTACTCAGAATTATATCGCTAAAACACATAAATTAACGGTTCAAGAATGAGGACTTAAATTGGTATAACACTAGTAATGAATTGACATTACAGTAATACTAATCGAATAAAAATACTTTTAAAACACATGTTTCTCTCCCCCAAAAGAGTACAAGTAAAGTGGGGCGGAGTACTCACTTTATAATCACAACAATTTAATAATGCACGCGGGCTCCGATTAACTTGAATTTCATTTTAGTATTTAATTAATATTAATTATAAAATATTAATATAAGAATATTACGGTTTCGTGTTCCTGACTCGATCACGCTTATAACAACATGCATCAAGAGCAATGATTCATACTTACACCCTTTCGATAAAAATAAATACATATAGTTTACACACCACACAATACATAAAATTTTTATCTAACGCATCCCCATAGATACATATATATTTTTATACATAACTTATATAAGGCTCCACATAAAAATTGTACTAAACACACTAGGGGTGTCGTTCGGGTTGTGTAATCGAGTTTCGGGTTCGTCAGGTCGGGTTCTTTTGGGTTTTTGTATGTTGAAAATTAAAGCAAAGACCAAACCATTAAAATATGTATAATCAGTTTTCGGATTATTTGGTTCGGGTATAATCGGGTTTGTAATTCGGGTTATTTGGTTCAAACCTATAGAATTTAAAAAACATTCAACCTATCAAAAACTACTAAGCTCTCATTTTATCACCGGTTAAATAATAGTAATTCAAGCATCAACAAATCCATGCATGTAAAAAGTAAAATACATTAATACCCTATAACCAACTTTTTATGTTGCAACGAAAATCCAAACACATAAAAAGAATATAATTCATATTAATAAAGTATTGAAGTCATGATTCAAACCAAAATCTCAAATTGTATCAAGTAAAAAGAAACAACAAATAGTAACTAAGGTCTTAATGTTCAAACCAAAACATATAAAAAGATAATAAAATAAACTTCTTAATATCCTTCACTCATTCGTCCGCTTCCAATGCTATAAAAACATTCAAATAAAATAAGAATTAAAGTTGTTAGATAGATATAAATGATAAACACTAGAAGAATGAATAATATAAAATACCTTTATCAATTTCTCAGATTGTGTCCCAGACTTCTTCACTAATAAGTTTGCTGCTTGAAGATGAATAACCTCGAAGCTAGTCTTGAGTGCATATCAAAATCTCGACAATCCTAGCAGTCAAAGAACTCCTAAATGGATCCAAAATTCAGCCATTTGTGCTAAAACTAATTCAGAAACAACCGTTGAGACGGGAATAAGGAATAAATCTCTAGCCATTAATGATAGAATTGGAAACCTTAGGCTATTAACTGTCCACCATTTTAAAACATCAAAGACCTAAGAATCCTTTTCAACACTCTCTTTAAAAAATTTGTCTAATTTACCCACAGATTCAACTTTATATGTTTTCATCTTTTCCCTTAGCTTGCTTCTAAATTATGGTTTCGATGCTATATCTGCCGAGTTTTTCGTTTCCCTAATACTGATGTAGTTGAAGACTCGAAAGTACTTGAACTTGATGAATGAATTCTGATATATTCATTGTATAATTTAGAGAAAGAATCCATAACGATTTTCATATTGTTAGCCGCCACATCTTTCCCATTGCGATCATCAAATAATATATCCAAGTATTGTTCTTTGTTCCTCGGGTCAAGAATCAAAGCAAAATATAATAATAAGTTCATTTTCAATATGTTGCCAAAATATTTATCAAACTTTGCCTTCATTGCGATTGCAATCTGACAAAGACTAGGACTTGTAATAGCATTATCCAATACACTATGAATAGGAAAAATCTCTTCTATGCACGAGTTTGATGTTACATTAAGTGTCCTTGAGACCCTCAAACTAATGTCATAAAATGGTTTCAAAAAATGGCATAAATCTCTAACACTTTTCCAATCAGTAAGTGTAAATACCCCAAAACCCGCACTTGCGAGGTCAGATCTAAAGTCGGATTCCTCAAGATCATATCTTTCAAATGTTTTTTCATAAGATTGTGCAACTTCCAACATATAGTAAGTGGAATTCCATTTAGTTGGTACATCTCTAATTAGTTGTTTTGTTGTATCAGCATTAAGGCTCCGTTCCCGGAGACCTCATAGTTGGACAATCATAGCATTATTATATAAAGCAATACACATTTAATAGATTGTTACAGTAGAATTAAGTTAACAAAAACCATTTATTTCATGAATAATTACTGTTGTTAAGCAATACATCATTGTTTCATAAGTTACAAAAGGATCTTTTAATTGCATTACGAAACAACAATATCATTAAGCATGAATGGATGCCAGTCTAGCACCGACGAGTAGCTTCCCCCATGTGCCATCCTCAGCAATGATTACCTGCCAACTGAAAATGCATAAAAGTCAGCATTGTTGAGTGAGTTCTAGTTTTAAAAGTATTAAAATACCTTGTATGATTTATATACGAAAATATCCTTTTCGAATAAAATACATTACTTTTGTATGCGAACACACATCATACGTACATCCAGATAATATTTATTATCATCATCCTTATCTTTCTCATTCTTCCTTTCATTATTATATTGTACTTTCCTTTCGGACCAATGTGCAATACCCCGAACATTGTGCACGAAGCTGATATTATGCCGAAGTCTATAAATAGACCCCTAACATTGTGCACGAAGCGTGACCTAGTACCTAGGGTATGCTACAATGGTCATGTTAATCTCAAAGATTGACCCTATTTGCATCCTTTGGGTTAGCTAACCGCATACAGTTGAGCTAACGATAACATGATTGTAACACCCGGTTATTTTCCTTTAAAGCCAAAGAAAGAATAAAAAGAAAGAAAAGAAATAAATTCAAAGTTGAGGGAGCAATCTTGCTAAAAAGAAGAAAAGGTTTGGAAGAGTGGGTAAAAGGGAATGGCAGCCCATTCCCCTCTCCCATTCACCATTTCAATCGGCCAAGGAGAAAGGAAGGGAGAAAAGGGCAAGTTTCGGGTTTTTGAAGAAATCAAGGTGCAAAAGTCGAAGTTAAGCGGGTTTATAGGAAGCTCTACTCGAAGAGGCTGTTAATGTGAGTTCTAGGACCCCTTTTTTACACATTTTTGACTGATTTTGGGGCTGCAACACATCTGAAAATTGTTTTGTTGTGTGGGGTGTTAAACCCGTATGTATGTGTATGTGTATTTGTATGACTCGGGTGGGGTTTGATTTAGGGCTTGGTTGTGCTTGAATGATGTTGTGGTTATCTTTCTAAGTCTTAGGATGGTTGGTTTTAGCCTAGAACAGGTTAGAAAAGGGGCTGGAGGCCGAAACTGCAGTTCAGGTTCGAAGAAGACTGCATTCTGCACCCAGCTAGGGCTCATGCGCCTGGGAGCCATGAGACTGAATGGCATGCGACCGGAGGCCATACGCCCGAATGGCATGCGACTGAGAGTCATACGCCTGGAAAGCATGCGACTGAAGGTCACACGACTGGAAGCCATGCGACTGAAGTCCATGCGCCTGAACGCTACGCGACTGATGTTCATACGCATGAAGGTCATGCGACTGAGGGCCATGCGCCCGGATATTATACGACTGAGGTCCATGCGCCTGAACGCCATACGACTGAGGTTCGTATGCATGAAAGTTATGCGACTAATTGTTCATTCGCCCCTGGTGTCCATACGCCCAAATAGGGCTCATGTGCCCGAAAGGACATAGTTTATCTTCTGATTTTTGGGGAAAAAAATTAATGTAGGCTTTGACTTGGGAGGTTCCCGGGGGTTATGTTAGTTGACTTTTTGAATTTATAGATTGATGCGATGGGTGATGTATGATGTGACTTGATGTATGATGATTATGTATGTTTGTATGATATGTTCCTTATTACGTATGATGACGTGACTTTACGTGATGTGATTATGATAATGAACGTAAAGTATTATCTTAACGAACTGAAAGAATTAAGATAATGAAAGTGGAGCATAATGAATGAATGAAAAGTCTTGCAAGCAAATCAAAGGAGGTTCACAACTCATTGAGAGTTGTTAGCTCAACTGTGTGTTTACAGCGTGCGATTTTTGCTAACTCATAAGGGTTCATACACACAGTAAGAGTTAGTCTTGGTGATTGCTCCAGTACGTGCGATTTTAATTACTGTGTGTTATGTAGCGTGTGATTTTGGCTAACCCATAAGAGTTCACACACACATGGGGAGTTAGTCTATGTGACTACTCTATATGTGCGATATGGGGTCCTTGTCGCTTAACCCTAGATGATATGGCTTTGTGCTCAAAAGGGGGGTTAAGTACATGATAGGACCTAGATAGAAGTGAAAATATAATAAATGTACGAAAAGTGCGAGAAGTACGAAATGTGCGAAACGTGCGAAATGTACGAAACGAACGATGATAAAGATAATAACTATTACCTTGATGTACGTATGATGGGTGATGACGTGCGATAGTAAAGAAAATGTTTTAACGAATGAAAGGTGATATAATGTTTTATAAAACTAGAACTCACTCAGCAACGCTGACTTTTTATGTGTTTCCAGTTGGTAGGTAGTGATTGCTGAGGATGGCACGAGGCGCCTACTTGGTTCATTTTTGGATGACATTCTTTTGTATAACGTTTTTGCATTGTAATACGAACGAACGATATTTTGTAATGAACGAAGTATTTTTTTTACAAAAGTGTTTATTTAAAGGAAATGAAATGTTTGTTTAAAGTGTTTCCGCTGCATGATTTTAGTAAGGTTAATATAATTATATGTTTTAAGTGCGATGATTGACCAGCTGTGAGCGTCCCGGGAATGGGGCCTTACAATGATCGTGCACCTCCATTCAATTTGCTTGCAAACTTTCATTCGCTCATTATGTTACACTTTTCATTAACATTAATCTTTCACTTGATTAATAGTAATACTTTACGTATACGAGCATAAACTCACCACGTAAAGTCACATAATAATATAATATGGAATACTAGAATAGCCCAAAACATGCATAAAATAATCAGTTGTAAGTCACAGGTCAAATCAGGGTCAAACCTTAAAATTCCACATTTCCCAAAATTTCATGCATAAAATAATCAGTTGTAAGTCACAAGTCAAATCAGGGTCAAACCTTAAAATTCCACATTTCCCAAAATTTCCAAAAATTTTCTAAGTGTTCTAGGCGCATGAGCACTATGTAGGCGCATGAGGACTGCTTGGGCGCATGAAGATTATGTGGGCGGATGAGCCTACACTTAGGCGCCTGGGAACCAATCCTGGGTGCATGGGTTACTGTTTAGGCGCATGACTAACACTTAGGCGCCTGAGCAAAATGGTTAAGCACATGGGGTACTGTTTGGGCGCATGGGCTAACACTTAGTATAATTTCAGACAAATTCCTAGACGCATGAGGACTATTGGGGTGCATGACTACACTTATATTTTTCTAAGGCAATTTCAAGCGCATGGGCCCTATTTGGGCGCATCACCAACTGATTCATGTTTCCAAATTATTTTCAGTCCTAATCTTAATTCTAACCTGTTCACAACTTAAATCTATCATAATAGGCACTTACAATTAGCTTACAACCATAACACACAAGAATTTATACACACATACATACGGTCAACATACATGAAGTTGTAAAAACATTTTACATCCATTTTTAGTCCCAAAGAAGTTTGTAAACACATAATAACCAGGGTCTAGAACTCACCTAGTGCAGCTTTCGAGTAACACTTCTTCAAACTCGAGCTCACAAGGAGTTCTAACACCTAAACACACAACCGAACACACATAAACACATAAGAACATGTAAAACTCGGTCCTGAAGCTGAAAACTCAGCTGAAACCGAACAAAACGTATGAATAACTCACCTTTAAGCCAGTTCTTCTTCTTTCTTCCTCTAAAACCGATGAACCCTGCTGTCCTCTCTCTCTAAAATCCGAATCAGTTGATGGAACAACATAATGGGCGGCCATGCCCTCCTTTTTAAACATAATAATATTAAAGTTTGCCTATTGGGCAACTTTAAACCCTTGACTTGGATTATTTCACTTTTCTTTCTTTATTCTTTTCTTTTATAAATTTCCGGGTGTTACATTAGCATTAACAAATTTAACAAACTCATTAAATTTGTCAATCCTTGATGGTGATTGCCTAATCCTCCTAATCACCCACCGAACCTTTTCAACCCACGAATTAACATTTTTAATTCCATCTTGGACCACCAAATTTAAAATGTGTGCAACACATCATATGTGTGTCCATTTACTATTTAATAGACACTTTTTGGAACATTGAAATATCCTTTTCAAAAAATCAATGGCACATCATTAGAACTTGCATTGTCAACTGAAATTGTAAAAACATTGTCAATTCCCCATTCTAATAAGTATTTCTCAACCACTTTCCCAATATCCACCCCACGAAGATTAACTTGAGGATAAAAGTTCAAGATTTTTTCCTCAATTTTCAATCGTTATCTATAAAGTGGGCAGTGAGATTGACTAGAAGTCCAAGTGTCAGTTGTCAAACAAATTCTACCAATGTTTTTTATAAAATCAGCAACTTTTGTTTTTTCTTCTCGAAACATATGGTGTATGTTTTTCGTAATTGTGGTTCTACATGGAACTTTAAAAAATGGTTGGCATATACTCATGAAATACCTGAAACCCATCCCTTCCACAAAACTAAAAGGCAGTTCATCAAGTATCGTCATACGAGCTAAAGCTTTTCTAATTGCTTTTTGATCAAATATCCAAGAGGTCATTTTACTTTCCTCCCTATATTGAAAAGCAATCTGTGTTTGCCCGACGCTAATTTTAGCTAAGTATAGGGCACATTTGCTTAAATGTTTCCTAAGATTACTTGTACCTTGACTTTTAAATGTTTCTTCTTAGGTGCTTGACTTTTTTATGGAATCTGATCATCATTGCTATCAAGATCAATCATTTGTTCTTCAGACGAATCATATGTTTCTGACATCTATACATAAAAATGTACATGAATTAGATAAAGTATCAAGTATATAACTTCAATTTTCAGTTAACGATGAGACAAAACTAAGGGCACAATATCACGTATAACTATAAAATATTTTCATATAAACAAAGTAAACATATACCTAAATAATTTGATTATTGTGTTGTAGTTTTCATATTGTTTGCATGTCCACTATAATCGATAAAGTTATATACTGTTTTTTCTAATAAATTTATATATTGTATAAATATTGTTTCTCATGCTCTCGTCACATATTTATTCAACCACATGAAATACTCATGTTGTTATAAATAGTTTTTTTTTGCAATTGTATTTTAAGTTATCATTTAACAATATCAATGATATCATCATAGATCATCATTCAGCAATGAAAGATCATCATTCAAAAACAATATTCAACAATAATCATATAAAGATCAACAGATTCAATAGTAATAAAAGATCATCATTCAAAAACGATTTATATTCAACAATAATCATATAAAAATCAACAGAATCATGAGCACAAATATGTATTATGCATTTAAGGGATTAAGATGAATCATACGGTAAAGACGTTGGTAATTCACTACCGATTGTGAATTAGAGGGATGTCGAAGATCGTAATGCTCGGCCGAATAGCTTCAATACTTCAATAATCGTGAATGCGACCGAATCACCGATCGCTACTGCCAAGTTAATCAAACCTTCAACGTTTTGCCGATACCGTATGATTTCACTCAATCTAGTTACTTCAAAGATCAAACCTTTGCCACCTTGAACTTCAACTAAATCTATGCATTGAACTTCAATCCTTTAATAACAAAACACAATGAATGAATGCTAATATAAACCACAATGAATAAATGCTAATACAAACCCTCAAATAATGTATGATAAGAGTTAATCTAAACCTTTAGTTCATACAACATCGATTACGGCTAAATCCCAATTGAGGTCTGATGATAATCGGCAATACAAATTTGCTATATAAATTGAGTAATGATTGTTTATTTGATATAAGATATTGGTAAACCTAGAAAAACTTGGAAAATTGAATAAGCCGTAATCAGGTTTTTCGGTTCTTTGATTCTTTAATTTTGAACCCAATGAACGAACCATACTACACATTCGGGTACGGGGTATGCATAAATCGGGTTCTAGAAATTGGGTTATGTCTAGTTCGGGTTCGGGTTCAATTTTTTCAGGTTTGGTTTTCGGGTTCGGGTAAAAAACACACCCCTAAAACACACACACATACGTAACCGAATGTGCATTACTTACAACACTCGCATAGTATACATGATACATATAATGCACACATGATACACAACCCACTCAAGAAGAATTCCACCAAAACTCTCCATGCATAACCCGCCCACATTCCATACACGGTAGGACACATACACTAACTACATTCTCATAATCACACCCACAAACCAACACACCACCTACACACATTCACTTATTCAACAGGCTGCATAACCCACTACATACGCATGCACCCTAAAACAATTGTACATACCATATACACAATAATTCGCACACCACACACACTACACAATCAATATGGCTGCACAACACACACACCCATGAAGGCATACATACATATATACTCATCGGTCAAGCATAAGACTACACATAACTCTAATATATATATGAACTCACGCAAGAACTATAGCAAATCACACACACACACACACACATGATGACAACCACACCATGATCGATCGAATCTCGCACGCACAAAACATACAATGGAACCCACATCAACACAACACGATACAAAACTCACTGCCCAACCAAGACACACTCTATAAGCAAGGAGGCACACACAACAGAATGCATAACCACACCAGAAACACACACATACACATATTGAAACAAATATACATACCATATACACATAAATACACTGCACCACAAGTCATGACCGAGATCCCCAAGCACCTAAACCCATAAACAACCCAAACACCACCCTCACGGCCACACACGCACACACACAACACCACGTATGATAGCATTCATGGCTAACACACCAGCTAGCAGCGACCACCCAACCGTGACCCTAGAAGCACACATACGCACGCACATGAGTGATAACAAGGAGGGCATGCACCGTACACTCGTTAAACCAAACCGAAACTGAAATCAAAATCAACCACTCGATGTTAATGAACGTACCATAGACGAAGGGTTGCGGTTCACCAGATGAGTCGTCGTAGTTGTGATCACCGAGCGATGCAGAGGCAGTCGATGGTGATGCTAGGGCTGTCGCGCAAGAGAGACGAGAGGTCTAGGGTTTTTCAAATTGTGTTCTTGAGGGTGATCGAGGGAGAGTGTCGATGGGGAGATTTGGGTGAGTTGTGGTAGTTAGGGTTGGGATATTTTAATTATATAATTAGATTATATATAATTATTTAATCATATTATTAGATTATCCATATAGGTTATATGATTTGGTACATATTGTTTGATAAATAATAATTCAATTATTATATGTTTTACAATCCTATCATTATTTGAGATGGAGTGATAAATAAATAATGGGGAAAATGATCGACTTGACAGAGGTTTACATTAATAATATTAACCCTAGAAATACAGGGTATCACACACACACTCTATGCAAAACCCTAAACCACCCCCTCATCGATCATGAACCCCTCCCTCCTCTCCATTTGGCCGATCTCCCTTCTCCACCATCTATTCATCGCGACCACCACCATCCATCCCCTAATCGACCCTCTCCTCTTCTCATACGCTCACCCTCTTAATCTTTAAGCCATAACAACGTGATTTCCTTCTACCCACTTTGAATTCTAAGGTAAAAGTCGTTTATCTAAGGCTACGTTTTGTTGTTCATGTGTGTTGTGTGTGTTATTCTTTAATTCGGTCATGTATTTGCTTTGTTCCTTGTTAGAAATCATAGGTTCTGTGCTAAAATTGATATAAATCCATATTAGGTTGATTATGGGGTTGGAAGTCGATTAAAGTAGGGGAAAATGGGATGTCTTTATCGATTGTTATGTGAAAATGAAGTTTCGGGTTGAGTAATGATCACTGAAAAGAGTTTGAGTATAAGCCATATGGTTTGAGTTTTTCTAAAGCTTATGAACATGCAAAGACACTTGGATGAGTGTCCAAACTTCTTTTATATGATAACATGGCCTTGTGAAGTCAATTGGTCAATGTTAGAATGCTTGTTTAGTGTAAACTTGAATATTTTATAATTTTGGCAGATCTTGTTAGCCTAACTGTTCACGTTGTAACTTTATAATAATAAATTTAATAACTGTATTTCTTGGTTCCAAATTGTGTATTTTTGAGTCTATTTTCTATAAAGTCCAACCACACTCAATTTGGACGTGTAAAACACGAGATATTGCTTTTTAGGGAAGGTAGGTCAAAACTGTCCTATTTTTTACAACAAATAAAGGGTCACATGTTTTGATATATGGTTTGTATTTTGTTGAGGTTATGTTCGAAATAAATGATTTGCGAGAGTATCCCCATGAGTCATGGAGCACCTCCAAGTGATTTCATACCAAAATAGTGTATAGATGATTTGTAATGAATTCTTGTGTGAATTGTTGTCAAAGCTTGATTTTATGCGTTGAATTGGGTTGAACATTGTATGATATGACTTGGAAATCATAATCATGTATTGTGCATAAACTTATAAACCTATTATGTAATAGGTTGAGCTTACCATTATGGTAATTGGTTTCATTGTCTGCCGTGTACCCTAAGGTGAGTTCTCAGCCCCACTTTACTTGTACTATTTTTGGGGGAGAGAAACATGTATTCTATACGTATTTTCATTTGATCAGTATTACTATAATGTCACTTGTTTATTAGTCTTATACCAACTTAAGTCATCATACTCGAACAGTTAATTTATGTATTTTAGCGAGTTAATTCTGGATAGATTTACTGGGTTTGACAAACCCCACCCGGGCTAGTCGTGCCAGCATGACTGCATGTTAAACGGGTGTTTAATTGACCTAATTCATGTTATTATGGTCTGGTAACCACAACCGAGGCCATCATTTATATTGTCAGCTTCAGTTGTGAACTTTATACACTATGTAACTTGTTATGTAGACTAGCTATCTAATGATATTACTTTGATATTACTTTGTTCACTGTATCTGTTACTATTATATTCTATTTATCAAAATCTGTGAACACACCAACCTTGTGATGACACTTTAGCATGTTTCTTTCAGGTTCTTAAGGCGTGCACGATTAGAAGCATCTCACTATTTTATCAAAATCTGTGAACTCACCAATCATCGTTGGGTCAAATGAATGATTTACAATTTTTACAAAGTATAATTTATTTTGTTTGCTAGTGTTTGCGCCATTTGATTTACAAATTATTACGCTTCCGCAATTACTTTCATGGTTTCGTTATTAACTCTGTTTTTGGGAATTTCAAATGTTAATGAGCAATTGTGTTTTGTAATTGATGTGTCGTTTGGTGTAACTAATGGCTGAGATCCTGGCATATCATGCGCCTAATGGTAATACACCGTTTGTGGAAATTGAGGATGTGACAACTGATGAAAGAGTATTGATATTTTTAAATGTAAAAACATTATTGAAAAGGTTTTAAGAAAACCTTCATAAAAAACTATAAAATA
The DNA here is from genome assembly GCA_018326465.1 of Flaveria floridana. NCBI lineage: Eukaryota > Viridiplantae > Streptophyta > Magnoliopsida > Asterales > Asteraceae > Flaveria > Flaveria floridana. The sequence continues at coordinate 17,699 of BJCO01466881.1, forward strand.
AATTTAAAATCATGATAGATGCTAAATTGGTTTTGATTTTATTAAAAATTAAAAACATAAATACTTTTATCCAATCATATTATAAATGAGAAAATTTAACTTTTCACTAAAAAACCATTTTAATAAATATTTTTGAAAACACTCAACTTGTTAAATATTTTTCTACCAACCCTACTTTGAAAAAACTCATTATAAAGGGTATTTGTATTGGTTTCAAAATAAAACCCTGAATAGATTGCAAGTTATAGTTGCTTAATTTTCTCAATCAAAAACAAGTTGACTCTATCACTATCAAACAGGCACTGTAATGAGTTTTTATAGGTTGTATTAATTTGAAATAATGAACTGAAACGTATTGGATTCTTGCTTATTCAAACAAGCAATTAAAGGTTTTATAATTTACTCGTCCTATGCAAATGAGAAGAAACCCCTTACGTGTCTTCTATTTCGAAACGATTTTAGATATTTTATCAAATCAAGGGTCTCAAATAATCAATTAAGGGTTTTGATTTTCCCAAATCATGATATCAATTTTCAAATGGAAAGATGAATGATTTCATATTCTTTTTCAGTTTACAAGCATATCATGGTTTCTATTTACCCCAAATCACGTTATGTTTCAAGTTCAACTTACCGATCTTATTACGCCTTGATTAATCTATTTAATATCATCTACACCTTAAGTTTAAATTACAACAGCTCTTTTACAAAGACTCAATTGGACACTCATATATTGAAATCTCGATTGCAATAGTAGCAGTGATCCGTACGATTCAAGGATTTCGATTTCAAAATAAACTTTAGTATTTTGTTTTTTTATATTAATTTGACTGAATTACAGTTTTGTTTATGAAAGTATGAAACTTTGATTTCGTTTTAATTGATATAAGCATGAAAATGATTTATGTTTTTGGTCAACAAAAATTTTAAATATTACTAAATTTTAAGTTGAATGATCCTAACAAAAATTTTAAATATTCCTAGATTTTATCATCTCCGTTATTTGGATGAATTAGATCATGATTTTATCTATAAAAGTTTGGTTTAGGATTATCTTATCTTTATATATTTTGATGTTCAAATGTTAGCTTAAGAAAAGCTTTGCAATATTTCTTGTCATTAGTTATAGGTTGGCATCCTATGAGTGTTAAAAAGGAAGAAACAAAAAATGTAGAAAATGAAGATGAAGATGTTGAAGATTTTGGTAAGAAGAGTTTGAAGTCGAAAAGAACGTCTATTTAGTATGGTGATCCAGTGGAAACTTTTAAGTGTCGGTTACACATTTAGGTTTTCCATTCTAACTTGATAACTTTATGACTTTAAATGTTATGCTTCTGGTGTTTTCTTTTTAATGTATCCATTATGTATCGTACTACACTATATATGATGTAGTTAAAATAGTATATATAAGAAGAGATGTACTTGTATTGACTCTACAATTAGTTTTCAGTTTTAAATCTTATTTGTACTTTCATATAATCTTGCAAATGTTTGGTACATACAAGTGCCGGTGTAATCAATAGGTAATCGTTTGTGCATGTTTATTTTCGAGAAGGAAAAGATAAAACATGCTACAAGTAGTGATGTGCAAGTTTATATGATATAAATATACTCTTTGATTGCATATTATAATATAAACATAATTACCAACGCTTATTTTACATTTAGTTTGTACTAATATTGTGTTAACTCACCCAAAACTCACACGATCATTTTATGCCAATACAGTAGACCAGTGATGTAGCACAATCATGTAACATAATTTTCGGGACGAAAATTCTTTCAACATGAGAATGATATGACATCCGGTAATTTTCCGTTACCAAACTCCGTTACTTCCGTTAGCTCTTGCATACACGTGTCGTGAACACACACTAGTTATCATTGAATGTTGGTGACTTAATAATATTTAACAATGACTATCAGATAATAACTTAATTGATAATGTTGCTTATTAATATATAGTTATGTGAATTATAAAATTTAAGTATTATTTGTGAATTTTATGCGATAACATGACTACGTGTAATATATTTCATGTGTTTTGTGATTAATTGAGAAATGTATATGATTATTATTATTATTATTATTATTATTATTATTATTATTATTATTATTATTATTATTATTATTATTATTATTGATTAATAATGTTTGTATTTTGTAGTTAAAGCTATATAAAAAGTGTTTAAAAAGACTAGTTTTATAAAATATAAACAAGAGGGTTTATTTTGTAATTATCTATAAACTTAATATTGCCAAAAAATTAAACCCTAATCCCCTCCCAAACCCCCCATTGCGGCTGAGACCTCAACACACACACAAAATTTGATTTTTGATCAACAACAACAATCAAGCATGAAGTTTGATCTAGTTTCAAGCAATACAATGTGTAGAAAGCATCAATTCTTGATCATTACACCATTAAAGATTAGATTTTGATTAGTTTTCATGGATTTTTGATTTTTTAGAACTGTAGGCCGAAAAAGTCGAAATTGATGATGATTTGTTGATGATATGATGTTAGTTAGGTTGTATGAATGTTCATCTAGGTTGATTATGCAAGAAATCCATGATTTTCATGACCTAGCTCATATCTTACCCAAAATAGTAACTTTTTATCATGAGATTGTGCAATTGATGTTGTTTTGATGTGTAACACCTGTAATTTTTATTAAAAGGGAATAAAAGAATTAAAGAAAAGAGAAGAAGGGAGAAATAAAAGTCAACCCCAAAGTGGAGGGACCAAAAGTGCCAAAAAGCACAAAAAGCAATAAAAGTTGGTGAAAA
>BJCO01466882.1:0-14051 GCA_018326465.1 Flaveria floridana
ACCGGTAAACAGGAGCATTGGTGATAATCAGTATATATATATATATATATACACATTAATAAATAATTTAAAGTGTTTTAAAATATTTTAGTTTCCAAATTAAATACATTAGAAAAACTTAAATTTATAAATAAACCTAATCGCTTAACTTGATATTTCAACCGGAATGAATCGTTATAACGCGGCTACTCGATACGCGATTTATCATTAACATACTATCAATATTAAAATATATGATATTACATAAGTTATTGTAATATTATTATGTATTTTAAAAAGTAAAAAGTAAAAATATAAAAATATGTAAAAATACTTATAGTATAACAATTACCACCCAAATATCCAGTACTACACAAAAATTAAAAACCAACCCCTTCCACACACAATCTATTTTCGTTTCTTTTCATCCAACCCATTAAGACCACCTTTTTAGCTTTTAAAACTTTTAAAACTTGCCTTTTTGGTGATTAACATAAATTGATGATTAAAGTGTCATGCTTCCCTACCTCTTTTGGGATGTTTTTCTTCCAAGAGTTGACCACTACACCCATATGATTTGGATTATCATGTCATGGAGGGTTATTTATACAAGAAAATTCTACACATCACTAACAGAAATAACCAACATTAACTAACACTCCTTTCTCTCCCTCCCCTTCAAAAAATTCGGCCAAGCACCATTTTCACCATCTCATTCTATTTTCAACTCATTTTCTACAAATCTTTAGTGATTCAAGTGCCATTATAGAAAACCAAATGATTTTTGAAGCTTTTAAGCATCCTACATCAACCCTTCTATCTTTTCTTGCTTGTTTTTAGTGAGAACACTCTCTTTTTATTTATATATATATATTTCATTTTATTCTATTTTCATCTAGTAGCTGTGATGTAACAACCTTCATCCACAAAAGTCTTTCATATTAAAATACTGTATTTTTATCAACAGGGAGTTTCAAGAATAAAACTTCACACAGATCATTTTAACATGAAATAAATAATGAATCATGTTCTTAAAAAGTAAATATTCATATATTCATGTTTGACCAGGTTATATTTGGTTAGTAGGTTGTAATATGATATTACAAAAGTTGGGTTATGGTAGATGACGATTTGACCAAGTTACAATTATGGTTAAAATATAAACGTGGGATTTTAAATAAAAAAGTATGAACTTCATAACTAAATATTATGTTAGCTTAATGGGTGTGTTAAAATAGCTACTGGATGACTATTTGACAAATATAACACATGACGTAGCTAATGAGTAATGTGACTAAGTATCTTATTCAATGGATTTTACTTTATGATATAATAAAAAATTATAAATAATTTGAAGAAAAACTAATTTAATATATGTAAGATTTATAAAATCTAGATAAAATAAAAGAATAATCATACTAAAAACTAATTAAGTAGTTATTTTATAAGTTAATATATATTTATTCATGGATTGTAAAAATATGAAAGCTAGTGATTTTACTTAGATGTTAATATTTTAAATTGTATTCCAGTTAATATAATACAAATATCATTTTACTTTAGAAAAATGAGATTATTTCAAAACCTAATTACTATATTTTCATATGTATATTATATAATTAATTACTAGACACTCGAATCATGTCTCGAGTCGAGTCAAAATGATATTTAATTACCCAAATGATATGTCAACTTCAGGATACAAATGTTTTTTTAACACTTTCAAGCGAAGTATAATTTTTTAATATTTTCTAAGTAATTTTTAACACACACATATATATATACACACACACACATATATATATACACACACACATATATATATATATATATCTATGTATATATATATATATATATCACTAATATCCATTTTGTGTCACCAACCGGTTTTCGAGTCAAACACTTTGTTACCAAGTGCGTGAATGAAATAGTTACATGCTCGCATTACACGTAGGAGCAATTATTTAGACATAAGCTGCCTTGATTGTTATAGGGCGAACTTAGTTTGGATTTTTCCAAGCACTTTGGATACTTATAGATTTTCACACCCGACTCACTTCACATATGAGTTTCACGATCCCTTTTTTACTTATTTTTCTTTTGAAGGAGACTGCATGCAAATTACTATTTACTTAGACACATTTACTTGTCAATGATTTCACATGTTATATATGTGTTTACTTACCGTATGAAGTCCCCTGTTATTGGATCGTTAGTTTATTTCCCAAAGCAGGATAATCATGAATAGTACCCTAACCTTGACTTGAGGTCTAAAGGGGTGCATTATTAGCCTGTCCACCCTTGTGCTTACGGTAGGCACGGGTAGGTGCAATATATTACAGTTACAGTATAGCTTCGGTTGAGGTGCTTATACAATGTTGTGGTATTGTATGATCGACAATGAAATCATAAAAATACTTACGGTCCATTACACTATTTACTACTACTTTAAACCTGTGAACTCACCAACTTTATATTGACAGATTTTCATACATATTTTCTCAGGTATTTGATATTTGCATCAACTTAAGATAGCATGGATCACATCGCATTTAGGGCCATTCAGTTTGTTTGTGACATTTATTGTTATATTTATCATGTTTTGAAAACAATTACATTAGTTCTACTGCTTTCGCAATTTACTTTGAAAAACAATTATGTATTTTTAAACTTGTTTGCAACTGATGTTTTACCAAATCATGTAGTGGTCGATCAATGACTATGATTCCATGACGTTCATTCCCCGCGGAAAACCATCATGGTTGGGGGTGTGACAGATTGGTATTAGAGACATTGGTTATAGGAAATTAGGTTGTATTTAGTGAGCCTAGACTATAACTATAGCTCATTGCACTGCCTTAGTACATTATGCATTAACCTAACTTATATTAATTGTATTGTGTGTTGCCTTGTATAGAGATGTCTTCCGCATCCAGACTGATCTACATCCCAAAAACTGATGAAGGGTATGGACTTGTATCTCCGACCTCGTCTATCGGGTCCATACCTATCCTTTACACTTTTACGCCCAACGCCGTGCTTTGGCATACTGGCCCCGTCGAGGCCGAGACCCCTGCATTTTCTTCTACACTTGTCCTCGCTCCCGCTTTGGGCCCCATTCCTAACACCATAAAGGACTTACCCACAATTTGATATTCTAGGTTACCCCCCTCCCTAGGCACATATTGGTGGATGCCTACACCAGGGACTCACGCCAGCCTTCTAGAGGAGCTCATTCCAGGAGTCACACGCATCATTGAACCAATGATGCCGATGGCTTTCTAGTGACCATGTCACATATTTTTATCGAGCTACCACTTTAGCCCAACCACATAGCCACTGATGCCTAGCCAGCTGATCCAGTCTTCGAACCAGTCGATACCCTCCCCGATCCTACTGATTCCACTCCTTAGCCAGCTGACATCGGGGTAGTTGACCTTGATTCTAAGACTATTAATTCTATCTCATAAACAATCAACACCGACCCAGTGGATGTTTAGATATAGGTAAAGGTGAATGTTTTCATATGAAGAATGTTCCAGGACAGAATCCTAACACTTGAAGGATGAGGCATTAAACATGAGAGGAATAACCATTAGTCGATCGGCTTATTATTTAGGTGGTGATGCGATGGAGACAACCGAACATATCTTCACCTCCTATCAAATCTCTAACCAATTATGGTATCTTAGTTGTTGTATCAAACTGATCGAGTGATAATAATTCAAGGTTTAACTAATCTAACTATGTGATTTTACATTGTTGTTAGTATGGAATGGGATTACTTTGTTTGTGTTTTGATTTGTAAGGATTGGAGCTTAAGGAAGCTTATTTTAAGGTGAATAAAGCAAAGGAGGAAACCATGAGGACCAAATGCGCAATTACCAAAAGATGCAAAATGGGAAACCGAAACTAAGTTTGGTGAAACTCGAAGAGTATGGAAGAACCAGGATGGAAATCGGAGCCTGAGAAGTGAAGAAATGCAAAAACCGAAGGTTCAAGACCATGATAACTTAAAATGAGCATAACTTGGGCTAGGAAAAGAGTTATGGGGCCGATGACCTGTCAACGGAAAGCTCGTGAAAAGTGACATGTGAAAATCAAAATTTCACAGGGGTCTGGTGTATGATATGCCGACCATGGGGGTATGACATGCTGGTCATCGTATTGGCGACGTATTTATGGGTGTATTTATAGAAAAAAACAGAAAGTTGGGCGTCTAAGAACAGGGTTGGGCATATGATACGCCCAGGGTCGGCGTAGCATACGCTGGTGGTCAACTAAGTTCCTATTTTTGTGGATTTTTAAGTTATTTAAAGATATTTAATCCTAATTCGAGATGAGAACTTTTGCCAGCCGAAATCTAGCAAATTCAAGATGATTTTGGGTGCTTTCAAGCTTCCCAACACATCCATAATCATCATTGATCATCATCAAAGCAAGATTGAAGATTCAATGAAGACCATGAGTGGCTAGATCTTCTTTGATTGCTTTCGGGATTACAATTCTTGTCAAGTGATACAATTAGTATGCTTTGATTAGGTTTTTGTATTGAACAATGAACTGTTGAATTAAGTTTTATGTTTTGATTAACTTAAAAGGTTTACTTGTAAATAAAGTTGTTTGCTTGATTATCAGTTTTCGGTTTCCTTGCATCGTGAGCTCATTAAGAAAAGTAGGTAACGTGATATAGGTAAATTGGAACATTATGAACGAACAAATCTTAAAAGCTTGTTCCCTTTATTGTCACTTAATCAAATGCTGAAATCTTGAAATCATGATCTTACAAACCCTAATTGAAAAGCATCAATTGTTGATTTTGCAGAACTAAAAAACCAAAAGTGATTGTTTCTTATTATTTAATTAAAATTGTCTTAAAGTTTCTTGCTTTATTCATGTATGATCATTAACTCATTCAAAGTTTTAGTCATTAGTTCAAAGTTTTTATCTTGCAATCGTTACACACTTTCCACATACTTCCTGTGAAGACGACCTTACTTACCCTTATGCAATAAAGGTAGCTAAGACCGGTTATTTAAATTATTTTTGATCGAGTCTCGACAACCAGATCAAAATGGCACCATTGCCGGAGGATTAGTGCGCTTAGTGTTTAATTGCTTTTATTTCTTTTCTTTTAAAAATTTATAGAAAACCCAAAAAGATTTTTACTTCTTTGTTTTTTTGTTTTTATTTGTTCAGTATTACACGAGGTATTCTTGTGTTCTTGTTTGCAGGTAACCATTACGTTAACGCATACAAGATTTTAAGGAAGGACATCACCATTGCACTTTGATCCAGAAATCGAGAAGACTGTAAGAGAAAATCATGTATTTCAAAAAAGTTCAAATTCAAGGACTTCTCAAATTCGTGGTCAAACAAGATCAGAAGAAGGTACATCATTAGCAACAGCTTATTGGATCTTAAGTCGACTTTTAACAACACCAGAAAGTAATCAATCAAGAGGGATGAATAACCCTGAAAACCAAGGAGGGCCACAACCCAACCAACCTTTGTGTAACACCCAAAATTCTTGTCAAATGAAAGAAAAGAAAAGCAATAAGAAAAGAAAATAAAAGTATCTTGCAAAAAGGGAAAAGGATCCAAAGTGAAGGGGGCTAAAGTGTTAAAAGTACAAAAATCCATTACTTTATTATATTAATGGTATGGCCGCCTATATATGTCTCCACAACCTGCTGGTCGACCAAAAGAAGAAGAAAGAAGAAGAAGAAAGTTGCTCTCTTGTTTTTTCAAGAAGATAGGGGGCTGAATTCACAATTGGTGAGTGTTTTTTGTGTTATTTGTTTGGTTTTGTTGCATTTTTAACCATGAAACCTGTTTTTATGTGTTCTTTGTGTTTGAGTGTTTGTTTTGGTTTATTTTAGGTGTTTGAACCCTCATGCACACAAGTTTGGAGGAGTTTTACTTGTTGCTTGCAATTAGTGAGTTCTAGACCCCTGTTTTATGTGATTTTAAACTTTTAGGGCTGAAAATGTATGTTTAAAAGGTTTTACTGCTGTTTTAAGTTTATCCGTATGTATATGTGTGTATATGTTTGTGTTTTATCATTGATTATGTGTTGTTGTTGCTTAGAATGACAGAAATAAGCTTTGAACAGGTTAGTATACTGATTGGGTTTGAAAATATTACTGAAATGTGGACAACTATTAGATATGCGGCCAAAAAAGGCCCATGCGCGTGAAATTTGCCTTAGAAACACTTAAGAGAAGTTCATACGCCCCAATAGTCCTCGTGCGCCCCAATAGTCCTCATGCGCCTAGGAAATTTGTCTGAATATACAAAGTGTAACCTATGCGCCCAAACAGTACCCCATGCGCCCAACCATTTTGCTCAGGCGCCTAAGTATAGTTCATGTGCCTGAACAGTACCTCATACGCCCAAAATTTGTGCTCAAATGCCTAAGTGCTGGGCTCATGCGCCGAAGCAGTGCCCATGCGCCTGGAATTTCCCATGCGCCTAACTTTCCCATGCGCCTAAGTACCCATGTGCCTGTATAGTGCTCAGGTGCTTACATAGTATTCATGCGCTTAGAACACTTTATAAAATTTCTGTAATTTTAGGAAATATAGAAATTTTAGGATTTGACCCTGGATTGTTTTAAAGTTTATATTTGTTTATTTCATACATGTTTATGGCCTATTTGGTGTTCCCTATTATGTATCTATTATGTGACTTTACGTGGTGTGATTATACTCGTATACATAAAGTATAATCACTAAAGAAAGTGAAAGATTAATGATTAATACGAAGTGGAACATAACAAATGAATGAAAAGTCTTGCATGCAAAATTTAAGGAGGTTCACAACCCATTGAGGGTTGTTAGCTCAATTGTGTGTCTTATAGCGTGCGATCTTGGCTAACCCATGAGGGTTCATACACAGGGGGTCAGTCTTGGAGATCGATCCCTAAGTACGAATCGGGATCCTTATCACTTAACCCTGAGACTGAGGTGGCTTTGTGCCAATGATGGGGTATAGTTATGACAGGATCTAGAAATAGTGAAAGATAATGAAAAAGTACGAAATGAATGAATGCGTACGATAATAAAAGATAATAAGTTTATACATGTATGTATGTACGATGAATGCTCACGTACGAAAGTAAAGAAAGTATTTTATTTAAAAGGGTATTTTCATATATAACTTATACAATGTGTTTTAACGCTTTAAAACCAGAACTCACTCAGCAACGCTGACTTTTATACATTTTCAGTTGGCAGGTAATTATTGCTGAGGGTGGCACGGGGGTAAAGCTACTCGGCAGGGCAAGACTGCATCCGTTCATGCTTAATGATTTTGTTGTATTGTAATGCAACTAATTGATTATTTTGTAAAGCTAACTTACAACGATGTATTATTTTACAACATTAATTATATGCATGAATGGTTTTTGTTAACTTAATTCCGCTATAACATTTTATGAAATGTGTATTATTTTATATCATAATGCTATGATTGTCCAACTATGAGGTCTCCGGGAACAGGGCCTTACAAGTTGGTATCAGAGCAAAAGTTTAAGAGAAATGGGTAAATTTTCAAAAACCTAAACTTAAACTGAAAATGGGACGAATGAGGGATGCTAGCCCGAGTAGCTACGTGCCATCAGGTATATCTTTTCTTAATGTTAAGTGGTATTATATGCATGTGCTATCAGATTTATGTGCCTTTAGTAGATTTGAATACAAATGTAGTCAGGATAGAAAATGCTCGGAGGATGAAGAGTAAAGTAAGTGGCTAATCACAACTGGCCACTGTAATTAGGGACTTACTATACTTAACATAAACTGAGCTATTACATGGAATTACCATGTTAGTGTTTGAATCTTATAGTATTTAGACAATGGCTGGAGGAAGATCGTCTAAGGATTTTAGAGGTAGAATGCATGGTGGATGTGGTGCGGGAATACGTGCCATGAGGAAAGGGGTTAGGAATGCTGAAAGGACCCCTGTAGATCCTGAGGTACACTAGCACAAGGGCGTTGATGAGAGCGCCAATTTGAGGGCCTCAGTGAAAGAGGCAGTGGTTGAGGAGGTTCACCAAGTCATGCAGACGATCCTACTATCGGTAGTGATTGAAATCATCTGTACTGTGAGGGAGGATGAGAGAAAGGAGAAGGAGAAGAAAAGAAGGACCACGGCTGGGAGAAAGGGGAATAAGAGGGTTCATGATGAAGGGGAAGAACTGAATGGTGAGATGGCGACCTCTAGTGATGAGGAGGAGGTAGTAGTGCAGGAAACCGCGAAGGGGTGCAATTACATGGCATTCCAACGTTGTAAACCCCCGACTTTTGATGGAGATGGTAATGCCGCTGCTACTCACCACTGGGTAAGAGAGATGGAGGTGGTGTTTGATATTAGTGAGTGCATGGAGGACCAGAAGGTGAAGTTTGCCACTCACTCGTTCATTGACTCAGCTCTGTGTTAGTGGGACAATATTGTCCAAGCCGAGGGCAGCAGGGCCATCGGGAGGATGAGATGGGGAGAGTTAAAGAAGATGGTGATTGAGGAATTCTGTCCTCATAGGGAACTAGACAAGATAGAGAGAGAGTTCCTACAACTTGAGGCAGGAACCATGACCCACCAGCAATACACCACCAAGTTCAACGAAATGGAGAGGCTGGTGTCGGATCAGGTGATGTCGTTGTCGAGGAAGATTAAGAGGTATGCACACGGATTGCCGGCTGATATCTGTAGGCATTTGATTGCTGCCTGACCAAGCACTTTTAGGTCAATAGTGGATCTGGCTGGGAGGCTATACAATGAGAGAGAGGTGGCAGTGGTTGAGGTGAAAAAGACATATGGTGGTGATAAGAATTGGAGCGGGAAATGGTCTGGGCATGGCGGTTTCATCCCAAACAACAAAAGGATGAGCGTGGATGACCTTAGGGCGGTGTCATCAAGCTCGGGGATGAAGAAATGTGGTAGATATGGAAGGGAGCACATGAGTGAATGTAAGTAGGGAGCGAATGTGTGCTTCAAGTGTGGAAATCCCAGTCATGGGGTGAAGATGTGTGGGGTTATACAAGTGCTATAACCATGGCGACGACGGCCATCTGAGTAGGGATTGTAAGAATCCAAGGGCCGAGAGTTCTAGGATGAAGAAGAGGACGGAAGAAGGATGGCAGATGGCAAGTGATAGAGCCTTTACAATGACGCGGGAGGAGGCCAGGGTGGACCCTGATGTCATGTCAGGCATGTTTATATTAATCCAAACTGGTGCCTCGGTATTATTTGATTCTGGTGCTAGTCGGAGTTTCATTTCTGCTGCTTTTTGTGCTAAGTTTCCTGTTAGTAGTAGAAGTATTGATGAGCCATTTGATGTATAAACTACTATTGGTAAGTCTACCAAAATTTCTTATATGATAGAAGACTGTGACATAGAACTAGAAGGCCATAGGTTTTCTGCTAAACTATTTATGATGCCCCTAGGCAAATTTGATGTAGTACTAGGAATGGATTGGTTAACAGCATGTGAGGCAAATATCATGTGTCATAAGAAGATGATTTGATTAATTGCGCCCGATGGAAGTTCGGTGATGGTCTACGGCGATCGCATGACTACAGTTCTGAAGGTGATTTCGATGGCGGTGGTAGAGAAATACATGAAACGTGGATGTAATGCCTAACTGGCTTACATGAAGGATGTGGACGTGTTAGTACCACAATTGTCTAATGTACCAGTTATGCGTGACTTTCCGGACGTTTTCCCAGATGATTTACCCGGTGTGCCACCGGACTATGAGATCGAGTTTTATATTTATTTGATGCCCGGTGCTCAACCCGTTGCTAGGGTACCGTAGTGGTTAGCTCCGATTGAGATGAAGGAACAAATGGTTTAAATGCAGGAGTTGATGGATAAAGGGTTAATCCGACCAAGCATCTCTCCTTAGGGTTCTCTGGTTTTGTTTGTTAAGAAGAAAGACTGTAGTATGATGATGTGCATAGATTACCGGGAGTTAAACAACTTAGCAGTGAAGAACCGATATCCCCTACCAAGAATAGATGACTTGTTTGACCAGCTCCAAGGTGCCAGTTGGTTCTCAAGGATAGATCTCCGATCTGGCTATAATCAATTGAAGGTGAAGGAGCAAGATATTTCTAAGACAGCCTTTCGCACGCCTTATGGACACTACAAGTTTCTCGTGATGTCTTTTGGTTTAACTAACGCACCAGCTGCCTTTATGGATTTGATGAACCGAGTGTGTTGGCCAATATTAGATAAATCAGTGATTATGTTTATTGATGATATCCTGATTTATTCGAAAAATGAGGAAGAACATACCGACCTTCTACGCGAAGTATTGGAAACACTTAGAAGAGAGAAGATGTATGATAAATTCTCTAGGTGTGCTTTTTGGTTGCATGAAGTTCAATTTTTGGATCACATGGTGAATTCTGAAGGAACTATGGTGGACTCGGCAAAGGTTGAGGTAGTGATGCAATAGAAGCCTCCAAAGACACCATCCGAGATTTGTACTTTCTTGGGATTGGCGGGCTACTACAGAATATTTATCCAAGACTTTTCCAAGATAGCCTCACCTTTGACTAATGACTGGCAAGGATATGAAGTTTGTGTGGGGTCGGGAACATGATGATGATTTCAAGGAGTTAAAGGCGAGATTGACTCAAGCTCCTGTCTTGACATTACCCGAAGGGAGTGAAGACTTAGTGGTATATTTGAATGCCTCTTACTCGGGACTGGGTTGCATGTTGATGCAACATGGAAGGGTAATAGCCTACGTGTCCCGACAGTTGAAAATCCATGAAGTCAACTACCCCACCCATGATTTGGAGCTAGTGGCTATGGTTTTTGCACTAAAGATTTGGAGGTACTGCCTGTACGGGGTGAAGTGCACCATCTTCATGGACCACAAAAGCTTGAAGTATTTCTTTGAGTAAAAGGACCTCAACAGGAGGTAGAGGAGGTGGTTAGAGTTAATCAAGGACTATGATTGTGAGATCCACTACCATCCGGGTAAAGCCAATATAGTGGCCGATGCCCTCAGTCGAAAGAAGAGACCAGAGCTGATCCGGGTGAAAGCTTATCAACTAATGATGACCTCTAACGTGTGATGACCCAGGTCAAAGAATTTCAAAATGAGGCGTTGAAAAAAGATCTCCTTAACTCTGAAAGAATGATAGGTCTAGTCACGGAGTTGGGAGAAAATACCCATGGAGTAAGAACCCGCTTCGGGCGAATGTGGATCCCTCGTTACGAAGACCTACAGGAGCGGATTACGGATGAGGCTCAAAAGACTCGATACTCCATTCATCCTGGCGCTACCAAGATGTATCAAGACATGAAGAAAGATTACTGGTGGCCGGGAATGAAGTGCGATGTAGCCGAGTATGTGAGAAAGTGCCTTGCTTGTTTGCAAGTGAAGGCAGAGCATTAGAAGCAATACGAGAAGATCCAACCTTTGGATATACCCGAGTGGAAATGGGGGCACATCACCATGTACTTGATTACAAAGTTACCGCGTACGGTAAGAGGTTACGATCCCATATGGGTGATAGTTGACCGTTTGACGAAGAGTGCTAACTTTCTACCAATCCATGAGACGTATTCATCTGAGATGTTGGCGGATCTTTTCATCAAAGAGATTGTAACTCATCATGGTGTACTGGTGTCTATTGTGTCTGATCCCGACACTCAGTTTACATCCAAGTTTTGGAAGAGATTTTACAATACGATGGGGATGAGGTTACATATCAGTACCGCTTACCATCCTCAGACAGATTGTCAGTCTGAAAGGACAATTTAGACGCTCGAGGATATGCTCCAAGCATGCGTGATCAACTTTGGCGGAAGTTGGGATGATCACTTACCGTTAGCGGAATTCTCATACAACAACAATTATCATGCTAGCATTGGCATGCCACCATATGAGATGCTATACGGTAGGAGGTGTAGGATGCCCGTATGCTAGGTAGACATTGGGCAGAAGGAGTTGGGAAGTATCAAGGTTATCGAGGCTACGATGGAAAAGTTAGAAAAGATCAAAGCCTTTATGAAGGCGGTAAAGAATAGACATAAGTCGTATGCCGTCAAAAGGTGTAGAGCGATCGAGTTCAACGTGGACGATAGAGTTATGTTAAAGGTCTCACATTGGAAGGGGATCATCTAGTTCAGGAAAAGGGGTAATATGAGCCCAAGATACATAGGGCCTTTCCGAATCATCGCACGAGTAAGAGAGGTTGTCTATCGATTAGAGCTGCCTGATGAGTTAAGTGGAATTCATCCGATATTCCATGTATCTCATCTGAGAAAGTGCTCAGCCGATGAAGACATGATTGTACCACTGGAGGATATCGAGGTGGATGAACTGCTCAATTATGTGGAGCAACCAGTGGCAATCATCGATCGAAACGAGAAGAGATTAAGAAATAAGGTGGTTCCACTTGTGCGTGTCCCGTGGAAACACCAAAAGAGTTCTAAGTCTACGTGGGAGATTGAGGAAGAAGTGAGACAACATTACCCATAATAATTTGAAAAGTGACAGGTTTCGGGGACGAAACCACTTTAAAGGGGGTAGACTTGTAACACTTGAAATTCTTGTCAAATAAATGAAAAGAAAAGCAATAAGACAACAAAATAAAGGTATCTTACAAAAAGGGAAAAGGAGTCAAAGTGGAGGGGGCCAAAGTGTAAAAAGTACTAAAATTCATTTTTTATTATATTATCGGTAATACCGCCCACATATGTCTCCATAACCTGCCGTTCTACCAAAAGAAGAGCAAAAAGAAGAAGAAAGTTGCTCTCTCAGTTTTTTAAGAAGATAGGGGGTTGAATTCGCAATTGGTGAGTGTTTTATGTGTTATTTGTTCGGTTTTGTGGGGTTTTTAACATTGAAATCGGTTTTATGTGTTCTTTGTGTCTGGGTATTTGTTTTGGTTTGTTTTAGGTGTTTGAACTATCGTGCACATAAGTTTGGAGGAGTTTTACTTCTTGCTTGCTATTGTGGAGATCTAGACCCCGGTTTTATGTGCTTTTAAACTTTTGCGGCTGAAAATGTATGTTTAAAAGGTTTTATTATTGTTTTATGTTTATCCGTATGTATATGTGTGTTTAGGTTTGTGTTTTGTAAGACCCCGTTCCCGGACAACTCACAGTTGGTCATTCATCGCACATAAACCATACATTTATTTAAAGCATCGCAACGGAAATTAATTAAAACCATTTCATATATTAACGAACGCTTTTGCGAAATAATACAATGTAGTTAACTGTATAAAATATCATAATTTGCATTACATCACAAAAACATCATTGTTACACAAATGGATGCCATCCTAAAAATGCCAAGTAGATGTCCCGCGCTATCCTCAGCAACAATCACCTGCCAACTGGAAAATACATAAAAGTCAACGTTGCTGAGTGACTTCTAGTTTTATAAATAAAATACTTCACTTATCATTCAAAACTGTTCTATACTTTCATATGTGCTTATACATCATATGTACAAATAGATAATCTTATTATTATCTTCATCATCGTTTATTAACTTTCATTCATTCATCATCGTACGTCATCATTATCATTCGTTATCTTCCTTACCATATTTTACGTACATTCACCTTTATCTTCCTCAAATTCCGGGCCAATGCCACTGGCTATACCCCACCGTTATGCATAAAGCGGGTATTGGGCTGAAGTCTATAATTAGACTCCCATACATTGTGCTCGATGGCCTGACCACAGTACCAGTGTAACTTCATTCAGACCAATACCATGTGCTATACCCCATCGTCATGCATAAAGCCGTTACTGGGCTAAAGTCTATAAATAGACTCCCATACATTGTGCTCGGTGGCCTGACCACAGTACCAGGGTAAGCGACAAAAAATCCATACGTATGGTCAATCACAAGGATTAGACCCCAGTGTGCATCCTTCCGGGGTAGCTAACCAACACACAGTTGAGCTAACACCCTTCATTGGGTGTGAACCTCCATACATTGCTTGCAAGACTTTTCTTACATCTGTTCATTCATTAATGCATGCATTCATTCTTTCTTTATGTTCCACATATCATTAACATTAACTTCCGCTCT
>BJCO01466883.1:0-11174 GCA_018326465.1 Flaveria floridana
CACCGGATGAGGCAGTCTTGCCTCTAGATGACATCGAAGTGGACGAGAAGCTGAACTATGTAGAGCAACCGGTGGCTATACTGGACCGGAAGGAGAAACAATTGAGAAATAAAGTAGTCAAGCAAGTCAAGGTGCAATGGAAACATCGAAAGGGGTCGGATGCCACCTAGGAATCCGAGGAGGAAATGAGACGACAATACCCCGATCTATTCAACGACGAGGCAAGTTTCGAGGACGAAACCTAAATAAGGGGGGAGACTTGTAACGCCCCGAAATTTCCTGAAACAAGCCATTTAATAATAGTGGGCTTTTAAGGGTTAATTTAAGAAATAAAGGGGTAAATTAGTGGGCTATGGACCGCTAAAGCTATTAGTTTTTTTAAGAAAGTTATTTAACAAAGTAAACCTAGAACTCACTCAGCGAAGCTGACTTTCGTATGCATATCAGTTGACAGGTGAAAGTTAGAGCCTACGGGATGGGAGCATGGAAATTAAAGCTTCTTGGCACCTAAAGACTAGCATCCGTGATAAAGAAGAACTTAAGAGGACTCTTGAATAGTTTTGATGTTTAAAGACAATATTTATATTTTAACTTATCTACATTGTAATGAATTGAAATTACCGTATTTTTCGCTGCGATAGTTATTTATACATATATGAGTAAATGATTGCTTTAAATCTATGTTTTGATGTGAATGACCAACTGTGAGGTCCCCCTGGTAAAGGAAGGCCTTACATAAACCTTACAAACTCCCCGTAGGCTGATGCTACCAAAACAGAGAAGATTATTTCCCAGTTGATTATACTCATTAGAATCGAGGCCATTCCTTTCTTCATCATCTAGTCAGGATCCCTTAGACTTTCATAGTGTCATCTTATGTCATGGAGATCATGTAGATGTAGATCAAGTATGTCCTGCCAGAAGTAGACATCTTGACCACCTTGATCTCTGATGACATACCATCTGTCTGGATTAGTAGCGAAAATCCAAGACAGGATGGGTCTTCCTTCTGCAAGAGACTGTACTAGAGTAGGAGTTGGTTCATCAACCTCATATTGCACTTCCTCCAGATGCTCTGACTCGTCCTAAGGTTTGGAAGTGGATGCCTTTGTTTTCTTGGATACTTTCTTCATGGCCATCCTTTTCTTCCGCTTTAGAGTGTTTAACTGAGAGGGCTGGTCTTGAGTAACAGGTTGTTCTATTATGCCTCTCTTAGTTGGGTCATCTTCCCTCACAGGTTTAGAAGGATAAGGAGTAGAACCCTACTATGGAATAGAAGATGAGGTTGACTGTGATGCAGCTGAAGGTCCAGGTTGTGTTGTCTGTGTTAGTTCAACCTTAACCTCTACCTCATGAGGAGCTTTACTTGGTGGAGAATGCAAGTACTCAAGCTCTCCTTTTTGAATCTTCTGCTTGATCGCTCTAATGTGCTCATCCATAGTGGATAGAGACATTCGACCAAGCCTCCTTCCAGAGAATCCATACAGCTTTAAGAAGCTTATTAACCTTTGTTTATGAGCAGACTTCTTTTGACTCTTTTGAATGATGGCTCTTGACTTTGTAGCTTCTTCCCTTAGATTTCTCTTAGCTTCCTTTTGTTCATCTATGAACTGTTGTTCCAGCTGCTTCAGATACTCAAATTCAATGTATTCATATAAGAGGGGAAGAAGTGAAGATGCATAATAGAGTGCTGTGGCACACAGGCGGTTGATCATATTTTGTCCATCAGCCTCCTTATCCACCTGAGGTTGTTTAGTTGCCACAGCCTCTCTCTTAGGGCTTTCATGAACTGGGGAGAAGGTAGGATCGTGTTTGTAAAGCCCCTTTTTCCTTTGTTTTTCTTTGACTTTGAGGAGGAACTCTGCCTCTTCTGTCTCCCTCATCTCCTTTGTCAGCTCTAAGTCTATAGTTCATTTAACTCTTCTAAAGGAAGAGAGATAAGTTCATTAATGTTGTAGTTCCTGGTTCCTAAATAGTTTAATCTAGCAACCCTCAACTCATTATCTTAAGAATTTGGCCTGGTGCTATCCTGATTGTAGCTTCCATGATGCCAGAGGAACCATTTGAACTCTCTCCCCTTAGCGTCCTCTTCCTCTCTCTTTCCTCCTTCTTAATCTCCTCAGAGGACATTTTCCACTTTACTTTGTCACTCATAGGCCTTGATGACTCAGGGTTGAGAGAGCTTTTGCCATCTTTTTTGGTTCACCAGTCAAGCTCTAGCCAGAGAGAGGTTGTGAAGCACCTTCACCAATTGGTGCATAACTGAGGGTGAAGGATGTTGAAGTAGTTGTTTCTATTACAATACTCACAGCGTCTGTAACTAGGCCTTCACTCACCCTTTGAAGCTAATGTCAGGTTCCACCTCAATCTCCAGTTGACCAATGACATTACCTGTTTGCAGTTGTCTTTTTGTTTGGCTGAGTTCTTCAACAATCCTTTCTTCAACTCTCTTAACCAATATGTCAGCTTTCCTTAGGTGCATATTGACTAGATAGGGACTATCATATAAGTTCAAGGTCTTAACATTTAATACTTCCTGTTGCCCTTCAAATCTATACAGTACTAGGGCTCTTCTATCTGTATCATACCTCCACCCTTAAATTTCATTTACAGCTCAATATGGTGGGGTTGGCATTGCCCTTGGTATTTCCTCCTCAAACAGACTTTGTATGAGCGAGTCCACATCAATGTGAACTTGAGGAGGTTGCTGAGTGTGGACAATTGCAAGTGAGTTTGGTGATTCCTCAATGTCCATACTCTGAGAAGGACTCTCAGGTTCTGTGATTGTGACAACTTCCTTCCCCTTTTCGGTAGCATCAACCACTTGCATAGGTGAGCTGGAGATTAAGTCTATCATATCCTCAGGTTCGTGTGTTCCTGGTTGAGTCCTCTTGAATGGTCTCCTAGCTAGTTGTTACTTGAGATCAGAAATCTCAAGTTGCTGATCGTTGACCCTCCTTTGCAACGTAGTCACTTGAGATTCTATGTGACTGACCATGGAGACTAAATAGGTGCATGTTTTGGTCAGTTTTTGCACTTTTAGCATGAGATTCCCCTCATCTTCAGTAGAAGAATCACTAGGGGATGAGATAATTAGACCTAAGTCTTCTTTCTCATCACCAGCTTGTTGTTCTTGGCTTCTGGTTTTCCCCTACTCACTGATAGCTTCAGTTGAAATGTCAATGGGCGGGGTTGCCATGCTTGAGGTCTTAATGGTGTAATCACTTTTAGAAGCAAAAGACTTTTCCATATGTATCTCCTGAACAGGTTCAGGAAGATCCACCTTAGTGGGGAGTGGATGATGTGGGCTAGATATGGGTGACTCATAAATATTCATCTCCCTTTGAGTAGGGAAAGAGAAGAGAGATTCATGGTATGCACTGAGTGTCATATCCTCATTATCATAGAATTCAAGGCTGAGCATTGTTTCATTAAGATCTAGAGGCTGGTGATGGTAACTTTCCCCTAAAGCTTGTTCACTAGAGTGTTGAGACTCTAAGTGAAGGCTTAAGGCTTCTTGGGTGATGAGCTCATCAGCCTGAGCCTGAGGAACCTTAGAACTGATCATTTGTGAAATGGGAGTGGTTTGCTCCTCAGGAGAAGTGGGAGCTCCAGTGTCCACTTCTTCACGTTTGGGTGGTGATATGGTGGTCCGCATAAGTTGAATAACCTATGCAGGGGTTCGTTTGGATCTTCTTTGGTAGGTAAGGGTTGTTTGTGGCTGTATAGGTGGTCTTGAAGTGGAAGGTGTGGGTTCAACACTAGCTGGTGATGCTAGGTCATCAGCTTGAGCAATGAACTCTAACATTTTTGGGACCAGTGTTGTTTCTACCCTTGAGAAGCCAACAGTTGGCTTTCTCATTGTCTTGACGAGCTTCATCTATTCTAAATTTAGAACATTACCCTTTCCCCTCAACAGTGAGCCCAGTTCACAGTGGAGAATGTGCTGGACATATCTAGGGAACATGTAATATTCTAAGGAGTCTAAGTTTTCAAGCAAATTATTGTACAAAATTGTGAATACATGAACTTGACCCCATGAACCATTCCATGGACTATGAAAGAGAGGTCTTCTCGAATTTGATCCCAACCTCCATGCATGTTAGAGAAGCTATGAATAATAACATGGAGAAGGTACTTCCATTTAGGGGAAGCCTTCCCTTTCTTAAATGTTTTGACTGAGAAGTCACCTTTATAGCCCATCTGCTCAAAGGAGTAGTTTATAGCAGATTTTAGGAAGGACAATTCACCTTCTACATCATGTAGTTATAGTTGAGAGTTAACGGAGGCTGGAGTGATGAAGATTGTCCTCCCCTGTACTGTATCAAACATTGCCTTCTCCCCATCCATGGTGACCTCTTCACTGGTCCTCCAAATTTTCATAAGTTGATCCTAATAGAGTAGAGGATCAATCGTGATGGAGGTGAAGTAGTTTGACGGAGAAAGAAAGTGACAAACCTCTGAGAAACTTGGATCTTTCTCAAAGTTTAATAGAGCGACCTGATTGTGCTGTCTGTGAAGCTACATAGAGAAATATGGTTGGTTTTAATGGTCATGGTTGGCCATTTATGGTAGTTTTAAGGTGAAGAAAAATAAGAGCAATGGTGGTGAATAGGATTTTAGGTTTAGAAAAGTCGTAGATGAAGAAGATAATTAAAGAGGGGGGAATCGTTGGGTATATTTATATGAAATGGACTTGTGAAAAAGTTAATGCAAAAGGATAAACTTTGAATTCCGAATGTTGGTCCCACCTCTGATAAAGTGCCCAAAAAGGTAGTTTTCTTGTAAGTTGAAATTCTTCCGAAGGTAATTTGTCTTTGAAAGATTTGTGAAAATCTTCCAAAGCCAAATTTTGACTTCGGAAGATATTCCTAAGCTTAGTGAAAAATAGCTTCGGATGAAAAAATTACTTAAGCAATTTCTCTTCCGAAGAGTATTTGGTTTCGGAAGCAATTGCTTTCGGAAGAATTTTTTTCTTCAAATACACATAAGTACTTAGAAGCATATTTTGGCTTTGGAAGAAGTATGGCATTTCTTCTGAAAGTAAATCTCCTTTAAGTAGTTATGTGATATGAAGACATAAAATTCTTCCGAGGGCAATGTGAATATCTTCTGAAAGAAAATACACTTGGTTATTTTTCAAAATGCTAAGAAATATCATTTGAAAAAGTTTTCTCCTAATATAAACTAGGCTTATGTAGGTGATAAACTAGACAACTTAGGACACACACTTCCTTTTAGAAATAATATAGATTAACTTTTAAGAAAATGTATTCAAGGTTAATCATCACAATAGCTGATATAAGATATTTCAATCTTTGTTCATCAAAAGCCTTTGTGAACAGATCAGCATATCGTTCACTTGTGTCAACTTTTATTAGTTTTATCAATCCCTTTCAATGATTATTTCTAATTAGATGATACCTGATGTTGATGTGCTTTGTCATTGAGTGCTGCACAGGATTCTCTGTGATAGAGATAGCATTGTTGTTATCTATATGGATGGGAGTCTCTTTGAATTTGTATTCATTGTCCAACCTATGATTCTAAATCCAAACTACTTGAGCATAGTAGCTTGCAGTAGCAATGTATTTAGCCTCAGTAGTTGACGCAGATACATAGAATTGTTTCTTGCATTGCAATGAGACTATCCTTCCACCAAGGAATTGACATCCACCAGATGTGGACTTTGCAGTCATCTTGCAGCCACCATAGTCAATATCTGTATAAGCATACAGATTGAAGTCAAAATTATTTAGATACCAAAGGCCTAGCTTAGGAGCACCTTTGAGATATTTAAGAATTATTTTGACAGCAATCAGGTGTGACATCATGGGGTTAGCTTGATATCTTGCACATATGCATATAGCAAACATGATATCAGGCTTGCTGGCTGTAAGGTACATAAGAGACCTAATCATAGCCCTGTAAATATGTTCATCTACATACTCCTCCTCATGATCAGGTCCAAGGGAGTGGTTTCTGGCTATGGGTGGCTTTACCACCTTACATTAAGTCATGTTAAATCTCATAAGTATGTCTTGTACATACTTTGACTGACTTATGAAGATGTCACTGTCAACTTGCTTCACTTGAATTCCTAGAAAGAAATTGAGTTCCCCCATGGCACTCCTTTCAAATTTATTCTTCATTAGCTTCTCAAAGTCTTTGCAGAGATTTGGATTACTTGACCCAAAGATAATGTCATCTACATATACTGAACCAGCATTGAGTCATTCCATGTTCCTTTGACGAAGAGAGTTCCATCTATTGTACCCCTCTTGTAGTCATGTTGATAGATATACTGAGATAGTGTTTCATATAACTTTCTTGGAGCCAGGTGCAGCCCATAAAGAGCTTTATCAAGCATGCTAACATAATCAGGATGATCTAGGTCTGCAAAGCCAGGTGGTTGTTTGATATACACCCCTTCATCAAGCACCACATATAAAAATGCAGCATTGACATCAAGTTTGTAGATCTTGAAGTCCTTCGATGCAGTAAACACTAGGAATATCCTAATAGCTTCAAGTCTTGCTTCTGGAGAAAAGACATCAGTGCAATCAATTCCTTTTTCTTGTGTTGATAGGATTAAATGTATAAATCTATGATGATATTGTAATGCAAATCAATCAAAACATACACAAGTAATTCTAACACTCGAAATCCTTGTAAAATTAAATAAAAGAAAAGTAATAGAAAGAAAGGAAAATAAACATAAGAAGAAGGCGGTAAAGTGTACAAGATACAAAACTTATTGTTTTATGTTTAAAAGGGGTATGGTCGCCTATGCATCTGCTTTTCCTACACCCACCTTCGGCTGAAAACAAGAAAGAAGAAAGAAGAGCAGTTCTCTCGGGTTTTTCAAGAAGAAGAAGTTGAAATTCTCAATGGTAGGTGTTTCTTTGTGTTCTTGGTTTGGTTTTGTTGGGTTTTCATCCTTAAACCGATTTTTATGTGTTCTATTTGTTTGGTTGTTTATTTTTGTTTGTTTTAGGTGTTTAAACTCTGGTGCACACAAGTTTGGAGGCGTTTTACTTGTTAGCAGAAAGAGGTGAGTTCTAGACCCTGGTTTTATGTGTTTTTAAACATTTAGGGCTGAAAATGCATGTTAAAAATGTTTTAATGGTTTATGTATGATCCCGTACGTATTTGTGTATGTGAATGCTAATGTTTAAGGTTGTAAGTTTGCCTTGATGCTTAAAATAACAAGTTTATGTTGAATGTATGTTAGAAAGTAGGTTGGGACTGAATATGGTTTAGAAATAGGTATAACAGTTGGCCATGCGCCCAAACAGGGTCCACGCGCCTAGAAAGTTGACATAGAAACATAAGTGAAATTCATGCGCCCAAATAGTTCCCATGCGCCTAACATTTGGCCAAAATATTCTAAGTGTCAGGCCCATGCGCCCAGATAGTAGTCCTGTGCCCAATTAGTACCCCATGTGCCCAACCATTTTGCTCAGGCGCCTAAGTGTTAGTTAGGCGCCTAAGTGTTAGTCATGCGCCTGAACAGTACCCCATGCGCCAAGCAAGGATTCCCAGGTGCCTAAGTGTTGACTCATGTGCCCACATAGTGCTAATGCACCTAAACAGTCCTCATGCGCCCGCATAGTGCTCATGTGCCTAGAACACTTGGAAAATTTTCTGAAATTTTAGGAAAAATAGAATTTTAAGGAGTGACCCTAATTTGACTTATGGCTGATATTTGTTTATTTTATATATGTTTTTAGGTTGTTCTTGTGTTTCATATTATATAACTATGTGGGTTTACGTGGTGTGATTATATCCGTATACGTAAAGTATTATCATTAAAGATAGTGAAAGATTAATGATAATGTAAAATGGAACATAATGAATGAATGAAAAGTCTTGCAAGCAAAATTTAAAGAGGATCACAACTCATTGAGGGTTGT
Organism: Flaveria floridana; assembly: GCA_018326465.1. Lineage (NCBI taxonomy): Eukaryota > Viridiplantae > Streptophyta > Magnoliopsida > Asterales > Asteraceae > Flaveria > Flaveria floridana. The sequence continues at coordinate 7,917 of BJCO01466883.1, forward strand.
CAGCTCAATTATGTGTCTTATAGCGTGCGATCTTGGCTAACCAATAAGGGTTCACACACAGGGGGATCAATCTTGCTGATTGATCCATAGTACAAAACGGGATCCTTGACGCTTAACCTCGAGGAAGAGGGGGCTTTGTGCCTAATGCTGGCGTATAGTTATGACCGGATCTATAAATAGTGAAAGATAAAGAAAAAGAACAAAACTAACAAATGCGTACGATAATGAAAGATAATGAGCTTATACTTTGTTGTATGTATGATAAATGCTCATGTATGAAAGTAAAGTAAGTGTTTTGTTAAAATGGGTATGTTCATATATAACGTATACAAGGTATTTTAAACACTTTTAAACTAGAACTCACTCATGAACGCTGATTTTTATGCATTTTCAGTTGGTAGTAATTCGTTGCTGAGGATGGCACGAGGGTGAAGCTACTTAGCGAATAAGAGACTGGCATCTATCTCATGCATACATGTTATTTTTGTCTTTTAATGCAACTAAATATTATTTTATAACTTTAACAGCGTTGTATTACTTGGAAAAAGTAAATATTAATGCATTAGGTGGTTTTTATTAAATTATTCCGCTGTAATGTTTTTAGTATTCTAATGATTCTTAATATGATTTTAATATTATGTGCGATGAATGTCCAACTGTGAGGCCTCCGGGAACGGGGCCTTACAAGTTGGTATCAGAGCCAAAGTTTAAGAGAAATGAGTAAATATTTTCAAAAACCTAAACTTAAACTGAAAAAGAGATGATGGGAGGGATGCCACCCCGAGTAGCTACATGCCATCAGGTACTTCTTTTCGTAAATGATTAATTGGTACTATGTGCATGTGCTATTTGCTTTATATGCTCTAGATTTGAATACTAATGTAGTAACGATAGGAAATGCTCGTGAGATGAAGAGTAAATTAAGTGGCTAATCACAACTGGTCATCGTAATTAGGGACTTACTATACTTAATATAAAGTGAGCTATTACCTAGAATGACCATGTTAGTGTATGAATCTTATAGTATTTAGAGGATGGTTGGAGGAAGATCGTCTAAGGCTTCTAGTGGTGGAGTACGTGGTGGACGTGGTGACGGGCCGCGTTTCACAAAGAACAGGGCTAGAGCTACTGAAACGACACGTGAAGAGCCCGATATCCATCACCATGAAGGTGGTGATGAGAGTACGAACTTGAGTGGCTTGGTGAAAGAGGCAGTAGTTGAGAAGGTTCATCAAGTCATGCAGACGATTCCGCTGTCTGTGGTGACTGAAGTGATTAAGGTGGTGAGGGAGGATGAAATGAAGAAGAAGAAGGAGAAGAGGAAAACTGCTGAGAGTAAAGAAAGAGAACAATCGAAGGCTGAGACAGTTATCTCTAGTGAGGAGGAGGAGGAAGAAGCTGTGAAGGAAACTGCACGGGGCTGTAACTATGAGGCATTTCAAAGATGCAAGCCCCCAACATTTAATGGAAATGGCAGTGCTGCAGTGGCTCACCGATGGGTGAGGGAGATGGAGGCGGTACTTGATATCAGCGAGTGCCGGGAAGATCAAAAAGTGAAGTTCACTACCCACTCATTTATGGATTCATCCTTATACTGGTGGGAAAATATTGTCCAGGCTGAGTCTAGCATGGCCATTGGCAGGATGAGGTGGCCAGAACTAATGAAGCTGGTGATTGAGGTGTTCTGTACTTAGAGTGAGTAGGATAAGATTGAGAGGGAGTTCCTATAGCTGTAGTCGGGAACTATGACGCACCAACAGTATCCCAAAAAATTCAACGAGATGGCAAGGCTGGTGTCAGGTCAGGTGACGCCGATATCAAGGAAGATCAAGAGGTACATTCAGGGTCTGCCGGAAGATATCCGTAAACATCTGATCGCCGCCCAGCCAAGTACATTCAGTTCGGTAGTCGATTTGGCACGAAGACTATATGATCAGAGGAAGGTGGTGGCTGTGGCGGAGATGAGTAAGAAGATTAGTGGTGACAAGAATTTGAATGGGAAGCAGTTTGGTCGTGGTGGTTTTATTCCAAATAAGAAGAAGGCAAGGGTGGATGATTGAAGGGTGGTTACATCATGTGCGGGGACGAAAAGGTGTGGTAAATGCGGAAGACAGCATACGGGGGAATGTAAGTGGGGATTGAACGTCTGCTTCAAATGTGGTAAGCCATTGCATGTGGCTAGAGAATGTGGGGTTGTGAGATGTTATAGCTTCAGTGAAGAGGGTCATCTGAGTAGGCATTGCAAGAAGCCGAGGACTGAAAGTTCTGGAGCGAAAAAGAAGACCGGGAAAGAAGCACAGAGAGCCAGCGCCAGAGCATTCACTATGACCAAAGAGGATGCTAGGGTGGACCTCGATGTCTTGTCAGGTACGTTCCTAGTAAATAAAATTCGTGCCTCTGTTTTATTTGATTTTAGTGTTAGTAAGAGTTTTATTTCTATTGCTTTCCGTGCTTAGTTTCCTGTTTGTAGTAGAAGTATTGATAAGCCCTTTGTCATAGAAACTCCTATTCGTGAGTCCACTTGGACATCTGATGCTTTAGAGGATTGCGTGATAGAATTAGAAGGTCATAAGTTTCCTGCGAGAATGTTTGTGATGACCTTACATGGATTTGATATAGTTTTAGGGATGGATTGGCTAGCAGCCTACGAGGCCAATATCGTGTTTCACAAGAAGATGATTTGATTGACCGTGCTCGATTGAAGTTCGGTGATGATCTACGGTGATCGAGCTACTATGGTTTCGCAAGTGATTTCGATGGTAGGGGCAGAAAAGTGTGCAGGATCGATATTGTTCTCTCAACACTTAGTGTTTCTTACAAACTGTTAAATATCACTCGTTTGATGAATGCAGAATCAAGAACTCAGTTGATAATAATATGTTGGTACACATGTCCCCAGTTCTAGTCTAGTGAGCTCAAATGTAATAGACTTCTATCTTGTAACATTAATCTTTGTAATGAAGAACTCTTCAGTGAATGTGTGCTTGATTACTTAATGTCATATCTATTATTATTGTTTGTTGTTACTCGCATATATAAACAAGTTATATAGGTTATAGACTTGTTAGACATGTTCTGAATCAGTTAAGGATCAAGAATGTGTTTAACTAAGTATACTGATTCAGTCGCACGACTGGACCATGCGAATGGTCAAATCGCACGACTGAACCAGGTGATTGGGTCAATCGCACGGCTGAGTCATAAGACTGACTCAGGTGTACGAATGAGCTAATCGTATGACTCAGTCGCACGACTGAG
>BJCO01466885.1:0-11790 GCA_018326465.1 Flaveria floridana
TAATAATAATAATATAATAGTAATAATAATAATAATAATAATAATAATAATAATAATAATAATAATAATAATAATAGAGGTTATTTTTTTCATTCAGCAGAGTCAGTCAGATACAAAATCAAACAGCCAAGTTTCAGTCAGATGCACACTCAGTCAGAACTTCTTACTGGGTCAGCTTCTGACTCAGTCAGATCTTACCCAGTCAGTTTTATCAAACAGCCCCTTACCCCATAATGCACCATCAAAAGTCAAAATCACCAGACCCTATAAATACGTAGAGCCACCACCGAAACAAAATCGGTTGTCATCTTCTGCATCTTCCTTTACGTCTCTCAGAAACCGATTATCCACCGACCTCCGATCTTCTAGAGATCATGCCATCAATGGATTCAAATTCAACCGACGTTAACCCCTGGGGTAAACCACCGAAGAAACACAACACTCTTTCAAAGTCCGGTAAATTTACCAAGTCGGTGAGTCAGAAATTCGAAAAGACAAAATCGGTTGCAGCCTCCGGCGCTAGGAAAATCAAAGCAGGTGCATCTTCCGGTGTCAATTGGTTGAAAATCAAGTTTCATGCGCACAAGTTAGCCAAAAAGAAATAAACGATTTTGATCCGACGCTTAATTTTATAAATTTTTAGTGAATAATTTGCATATACGATTCATTCGTGTTTCTAATTGTTAAAATGCTTTCGTCTCCGTCGTATCATCGTGATTTAGGTTTATTTTTTTTAAGGATAATTTAGGTTTTGGAGAAGAGATCAATTTGCGATTGATTATGTGGTTTATGATGTGGTCTAATTAGTTGTTGGAAATTGGATCACGTACACCATTTTTGGCTCCGTGATGTTGCTTTGAATCGTTGGAGATGAACTGCATTTTTAGGGTTTTGTACTTTTGTTCACGATGATTGATGGCAGAATTATAATTGCACAAGTTTTTTTTTCGGAAGATTGAGGTTCAATGATTCATATTGAATTTGTGCATTGTTCCATGCATCATGTTGAATGTGTAAGCTGTTTAGATCAGCAATCCCAAACATTATCAAAATAGTTTCAGTTTATTGTAAATATCTGAACAGAATAAGCAGATAAACAGTTTTAATATTTGGTTTATTGTTGGTAGTTTGTCTATCTTTTGTTAACTTCCTGCATTGATCTGCACTTAAGGACGAAGATATCAATCGAGTCATTGTTTAAAGAACACAAGTTTGTGTTCACAACTTTATCTTTTGTATGTGCTATGTAGGACTAAGGGAATTGCTTAGTGAATTCAGGATGTAGATATTAGATTGATATCCAACATTTGTAGGTTACTGCATACTAGTAGATGTGTATTATATCATCATTTAATCGTAACTGTTCTCCTTGATGATTGTTTTCAGTTGGTTTTGTTGATTGTTTTAAGATTGTCTTGTCTGGTGTTGAATGAATTTGGGAGGTTATGAAGTGCAGGAAACTTACCCAAACACTTGAAATACTTATTTGCTTAATAAAGAGTTAAAAATTTGTTTTTTTTAATAAAAGTTATGGCTTTTGCTACTGCATGAGAAATTTGACAAATAGCAGTGATCATGGCCACCATACAAAATATGGAAATGGTGGCAAGTTTTCTTGCACCTGAAACGTCAAACGGAGTTAGGAATGGTGGTGGTGTCTCCCATGCGCCTCGAGTTGGCCTCTAGCCTCTTGATTGAGTTCAATCAAAGAAGGAAAATGAACCCCAACCCCCTTGACCTAGTTTAATCAGTGACGTATGAAGGCGGTTAAAGACAGGTGAAGATGACCGTGCCTTAAACTTCCCCAAGCTTAGCCCCGAGCCAGTTCCATAGAATAAAGCAATGGTAGGGATGACGGGGCAGAATGGAATTTGTAAGTGAGCTGTGAGACTTTTATCAAAATTCCTCAAAGGGAGGGGAATAAATTTTAAAGCTATCAAAAGTTGCATTTGTGCTTGTAGAAATTATCGAGATGAATAGTAAAACCTAGAATTTTGTGAAGGACACATGGCCAAGTTTGTTGGTTGTTAGATACGAACATATTAAATGGGCTACATCAAACTAGTCCCGCTCGTCGAGCAGGGACGGAAGTTGGCCTTAGTAACGGTGCCAAGTGGAAGATTCCTCATGAGAAATGAATTGATAGAATTTTGATTTAGAGCTCTGGTTTTTTGTTCATTTGGTATATCGGAGGTACGAATGGTTGAAGTTGAAGCAACAACTTTCGTAGTGAAGAAAGTAACAACTGGAGTGAAGGGTTTGAGTCAAAAGTAAAGGATTTTCGTCGAAAATAGGATTCCTCACTTCTATCATGAATATGAAAATCTTTACACACACGAACGGAACACGACAAGAATACGAAAACCATATCACACCATGAACCCTAACATGATTCATGTATTTGCGGATTGACATGAACATTACTAGTTGAACCCGAATAAATTATTTACTTCTTTATGATATTAACTTAAAAAATTCTAAAATGTCATATTATGTTTTATTTTTCGAAAGCAATTATATCGCTAAATGCTAATTTATTTTTAAACTTACAAAATTTTAACATAAAGTTACTGAACAGGTTAAATTATTACATAAAACACATTTAAATCAATAAATAAATGGGTTGAATGGATCAATTCACGAACCTGTCGTATTAGCACAAACACAAGTAAGACTTGTTAAAGACCGACTAAATGGACAACTGTAAATTTCATGTTAACTTGGAGTCGCATCTTTTCGTATGAGTGTATTAAAATTTCATGTCCCTAGTTCCTACTTCCAACTTCAAAGCGCATGATGCTCTCACATCAAATTACTCGGTCCAGCCTTCCAGGGACCAATTTTGTACAAAATAATAACTTGAGGGACAATCCTTGTAATGAATGAAGTATAAGGTCGGGTCGATAAAGTTATAAATAGAATTTAATGGGCCCCTAATGGTTGTAGCAACTATCAAGAGAGATCGGCCCATTAGTTATTGGATCTAGTTAATTATATTGTATTTATCTGGACCCAAAAGGATTATCAGTTTAAAAGTACACCATAAGCTGAAGACGTAATAGCTTATTAGCTTAAAACGATACTAATCACTGCAATCTGTAATTTGATTGGCTGGATACCTATAAACACTAACTCACAACATTTCATTCTAAGCTAACTAAAACACACTCAAATACTTTATATACTCTTGAAAGATATATGAACCTAAACACAACACACACATCCACACATCCGCAAGTTGACAAAAAATGAGCACTTTAATCAAAAGATACATACTACGACCAAACACCAAATGTGTATAGAACAATAACTTCAAACCTATAAAACTTAATATCAATTTCTCTTTTCAACTTTTAGATTTAAAATAAATGACTTATTCAGTTTAACTTATTACATAAAACATATATTCTAAAAAATATTTGTATAAAAGTAAATCAACCCATTTATATCAACTAGACCATCTCCGACGCTTCCTTTCACATTAGTCTTTCTAATTCGTTTTTCGTCCTTTCTCACTCTCCTTATTTTCAAAGGCCTCACGCCTTTGAAACGACGTTGCTTGGCAGGTCATGGACGGCCTCCGAGTGCTCATTGAAGAAGATCTTTGATCAAATTATGACCTCTAATCTAAAGTAAAAGAGAATATAGTGGGCATCTAAATTTCAAATGTAAAGGGCCCATGTGAGTCCCGCTTGGGGTAAGGAGTCAACAACAACTTTGTGAGGTGGTGAAGTTGGTCAACTTGGGTCATCAAATGTATTTTAGGTGAACCACTTTGCGTACGTTTTTCTCACCATCTTTTTCTCCTCCACAGTCCACACAACGTAAGCAGTTTGTTAGTTGATAACTCGATGAATATAGCAAGGTTTCAAAGTAATTTCGAGATCATTCGGGTACATGTTCTAAGTATCTTAATAAATAATGTAGTTATGTTTCTTTTAAAGTAATAATTTTTATTACAAGATTAGGGATATCTAATCTTGACTATTTCTTCCCCCTTCTGACTTTGTACAATTGTACAGATAATTTGAAAGAGACGGTTTTTCCTATTTTATAATTGTTACCAACAACGTTATATTAAACATTGATCTTATCATGACTAATTGTCTAATTGGTAGTTTTGTAGCTATACCTGTTCAACCCTTTATCTGTAAATCAACTGTCATTTGCTAACTCAAAATTACTCAAATGCCCTCATCGTGAAATCTTCCAACTTAACAGGGTAGGAAAAGGAAGTAACGGAAACTTAAGATATAAGAGTATTTTGATCACTTTCATATGATTCCTGTGATTCGGGTATTTTAGTCATTTTCAGATGATTCGAGTTCAAGCAACCTTGAATCACATGATTACTTGCAATCCCGTTAACATGAAATTAAAAACGCACAAGGGTGTTTCGGTCATTTAGCCCTTTTATAAAGATCTAATGCAGGCATCACACCACCAATTCAAGTAATAAAATAAAAATGTAATAGCCCAACCACTTTATTTCTAAAGTGGCATCACACTCAAATAGGCAAACTACCAAATCCAAAACACTTGAACTAAAAGAAAACAGAAATGAACAATCCTCCTGCACAATTCAACCAATTGTGTTCATCATATTCCTCCTAAAGTCTCCTTCTCTGCATTTCAATGGCTGTCACAATCCAATTTCCGCCATTATCGTCGTTGTTGTTGTTCTTATTTTCTGCTTATTTTATACCCCAATCATTTTGCCAGTTCACACCTCAGAATATTCAAGTTTTTTATCCATTCCGTCTTCCTCCTCCTCCTCCTAGACTTCCACCACCACCGTCACCTCCTCCTCCACTTCCACCACCACCGTCACTGCTACCACCGCCACCACCATTTATAGATACCACCACACCAACTCCTACTCCCATCACCACCAACCCCTCATCAAATTCATCAAATAAAACAGTTGCTAAAGCAGTTGCTGCAACAGCAGCAAGCACTTTGGTTTTATCAGGGTTGTTGTTCTTACTGCTTGTGAGGTATAGACGTTACCGAAAAGAAAGGGAAAAGGATAAACCAGATTTATATGGTGGAAACGATAACAGAAATGCTGGTGATCAAGGCTTGATGATGAATAATCAGCTTACAAGATTTGAAGGGATCAAAGGTGTGATTGTTGATGAAGAAGGACTAGATGTCCTTTATTGGAAGAATCTTGATGATGATGATAATGGGAATAATAGAGCAATTTTTAAGAAAGAACTCCCAAGAATCAATGAGAAAGAAGAAGAAAAGAGAATGACAGGAGTTGACCTTGGTGGAAGAAAGTCAAAGAAATTTGATAATCAAATTCAAGAAGTTCCTTTACTTAGAGGAAAATCTTCAGGTTCACATGTGTGGCCTGCAGGAGAAGAAATTAAAAGTCAAAATGATGTTCCTCCAGTTGTGAATCCAGAGATCTTGATTAGACGACAGAAGTCGTCACGGTCTCCACCACCAACACCACCTTCACCACCGCCACCTCCACCACCTCCAGTCGTGGTGGAAAAGATGAGTCATGTGCCCCAGCCACTGTTACTGCCAAAAACAGGTAGTGCCACTTCATCATCAAAACCACCACCTCAGGTAAAACTCAAGCCACTGCATTGGGATAAAGTCAACACTAATGTGGGACATCCCACGGCGTGGGATCAGCTGCATAACGGTTCTTTCAGGTAAACACCTTGCACTCTTAGCTGCATATCATCTCCCCACCATTCAACGCGTTTTTAACCAGCTTCGTACTTTTATAAATAAACACCTTGTTGCTATGAACAGCCCTATATCTTTTAAAAGCTTTTATTTTTACCAATTTATTCCATTAGCAATTTGGGAAGGAAGAACATGTTTTATAGATGTATTTTTTCAAACAATTTCTTTCCTCACCAATGTGGGATAAAAAATTCTCTTTAGTTTCTTTGAAGGTTACAATTTTTGTTATTAACAAATCTAGGATGACAAGATATAGATTTATTAGAAGAAACAGATACGAAAAAACTATTTAGAACACATTTCATGTGAAAATGGCCCTCAAATAAAATTCCGTACCAAAGAAGTTAAGTTGCCCTTGCGCACTACAAATGTTTTTTTTTCTTAGGCCATCCGTAGTGAGTTTGTGATAGTGATGAAAAAGTGTTGTCACATAGGCGTCACGTAGGCGGTGATTGTTATCACACTCACATTCATTTAAGGGTGTAATTGTGTTTGTGTGAATGTGAGGTGAATTTACAAAAAGAGATACTTAGGTATAGTGTTGTGGTTAGTGGACAAAATAAAATTAAAAAAAAAATCAAAAATCAATAACCTAGGTGCAGTGTTCAGCCGTAATAGGAACGGATGTGGCATCCTATCACGCCCCACTACGGATGGTTTTACCTGCATTATAGTGTTGTACTAGACACAAGTCACTTGTACCTATACGCTTATCAAGAACACTTTTCATCTAACCTTTAAATCGTTTAAAACTATCAACTTGCCAGTACTTTTCAAAGTTCTTTTAAACATATTTTCTTGTTTACAGTTAGTCAAATGACTCAATTCAGACCTCAGATATTATTTTCAGATTTCAGCTATTACCCGAAATGTTACACTTTCCTGTATGATTCAGGTTCAATGGTGATCTAATGGAAGCACTTTTCGGGACCGTAGCTGCAAACAAGAAATCACCACGAGATAACTACTCACCAACTCCAAAACCTGAACTGAAATCTGGTCCACCATCTCAAAGATTCATCCTTGAAACCCACAGATCCCAAAATATAGCAATAATTCTTCGATCATTAGTCGTCTCCAGACAAGAAATCATTGATTGCCTTCTTGAAGGCAAAGGATTAGACATTGATACCCTCGAAAAACTCACTAAAATAAGCCCAACAAAAGAAGAAGAACAACTCATTCTCAACTATGATCAAGACATCACGAGGCTAGCGGATGCGGAATCTTTTCTTTACCACATCCTAAGAGCTGTTCCTTCAGCTTTTAAAAGATTCAATGCTATGTTTTTTAAGTTTAATTACACCTCAGAGGCATCCCAAATCAAAAACACTTTACAAATACTTGAAAAGGCTTGCAAAGAGCTTAAAACTCGTGGGCTTTTTGTTAAACTTCTAGAAGCAATTCTGAAAGCTGGAAACCGAATGAACGTGGGAACTTCTAGAGGAAATGCTCAAGCTTTTAATCTGAATTCTCTTTTGAAGTTATCTGATGTTAAAAGCAGTGATGGGAAGACAACTTTGCTTCATTTTGTTGTTGAAGAAGTTGTTCGCTTGGAGGGGAAACGATGCATGATTAATCGAAATCACAGCTTAAGAAATAGTACCGTCAGCTTAACGCGTGATACATCTAGAGGCAAAGATTACATAATGCTTGGATTACCTATTGTAGGAGGAGTAAGTTCTGAGTATTCTAATGTCAAGAAAGCTGCTGGAATTGACTATGATGTCCTTTTGAAATCATGCTCGGGGTTAAGTGATCGTTTGGATGAAATTACAAAAACAGTGGAAGAATGTGGTGATGATGGTGGTGGACGGGGTTTCTTGAGGGAAATGGAGAAGTTCGTTGAGAGGGCAGAACGGGAAATTCAAGAGCTGAGGGGAGAACAAGAACGGGTCATTGAGATAGTGAAGAAAACGAATGAATATTATCATGTGGGGGCGTCAAAAGATAAAGGAAAGAAACAGTTTCAGTTATTTGTGATAGTGAAAACTTTTCTTGAAATGGTTGATAAGGCTTGTGTTGATATTGCTATAAAGCTGCAGAAGATGAGAAACGTTGGTGGAGAGGAGGCGGCACCGGTGATGCCGCCAATGCCCAATTCGCCAACCCGGCCGTCAGTTAAGTTTCCAGTATTGCCACCAAATTTTGTTAGCAGCAGTTCAAGTGATTCAGACGAAGATGAAGATTTGTGATTATGCTACAAAAAGTACAGTAACATTGGTGGTTATGTGCATTTGAAAGGAGGAGATCAATTGTATTGATATTGAGTTCATTCTTTTCAAAATTTCATGTTTGTTTGGTATTCATGGTACAAATAGTAATGCATTGAGTACAAACAAGATAACGTTTTGAACCCTTCTGATCCCACTTTACACAAAATTACAGATCCTAATTGCAAACCCTAAAAGTTCAAACAGAAGGACCAAAATTAAACATAAGAAATCAAGAATACTTAATCCAGTCAGTAAATTCCATGACCTATAAAGATCGACAAAGCAGTTTATAAACGATATGAAGCTAAACCTACTCAAGAACCCTAATTGCAAATTGAACTAACTAATCAAACAATAAAATACATCATTTCATCTAAATAATATTATTAACCAATACGCCACTTTAAACTGCAAGAATCAAACCTATCAAGAACCTTAGTTGTCAAAGGTAGGAGCTTTTAAGTTATTGGTCATTTTTAAACTGAAGGGAATCAAACCTAATCAAGCAATTGAGGGTAAAAGATACAAACTTGAAATGATGAGACCATTCAAAGAAATAGCAATTCCTAATTACGTAGGTTGGAATTTAGCAATTTTATGAACTTCAAGTAATAGAAATGTGTACCTTGTGGCTTCCAATTTTCCACCATTGAGGGGCTCCTTATGAAGGTTGAGATAACAACAAAGGCAGAAGTAGTATCCCTATCAATTATGCAGAAAGAGGTTGATAGAAGAGTGTGACACAACCGGGCCTGACTGGTTTTCGATCCGACTGACTGTTCAGATTCTAAAAACATTGATTATTGGCTTATAAGTCATAATTTTTGTTAGAAAACCAGAGTCTAACTAATGATCTCGTGGCCTAGTGGTTAAGGGGAGGTGGGAGGCTTTGCCAACCACCAAGGTTCAATCCTTGGCATGAGCGAATATTACTAACTAGGTGATACTAACAACTAACAACTAATCAGTCGTTCAAAAAAAAAAAAAAGAAAGAAAACCAGAGTCTAAAGTGCCTAGAGTCATAAGTCATAATTTCTGTTAAAAAACTAGGGTCTAAAGCATAAAGACATACGTTTAGTCATTCGTAGCTTTGTTACAGCTTGGTTTGGACGGTTTCCGATCAAAATATGAGCCAGACCGTTAGTAATGGTTTCTTTTATCATGAAAAGCTGAAACCAGAATCGAACCGTCACTAACAAGTTTTCGTAGTTAAAAGAATCTAAATATAACTTTAACTGCTCTAATTTCTATATGCATGTGTGTGTCGATATGTTTGCGTATGTATTGTATGATTACAAACTAGAAACATAATAGCCTAATAGGGGTGTAAAAACTAAAAGCAGAAGCAAATTTTTATATAATAAAACATAAGTTGATATGAAATATTAGGTCTTTTTACATTTGCATTTAGGACGAAAAACGAAAACGAACACCTCACAAGGGTAATACCGTTTCAACTAGGCTGTAAAGCAAACACAAATTACCAAATATGTACAACCTACATTAGAATAATTACAATACCAATTGAAATATAAAAGTTTATAAAGCTTAACTACCTATGGTCCTGTCTAGTTATTTTTCGATTAGTTTTCAATATAAATCGTAAACCAACATTAGCTACAAAACTATGTTGTCATGATAGTAAGTGTGAACGGCCACCGATATGTAATTTAAAAGTTGTGCGAGCAAAACGGCTAAAAACTTTATGTTCTTAAATGAGCTTTAAAGACCAACAAATTGATTTTTAAAAACTAAGAATATATTAAAGTTTTCATTGGTTTTTGAAAGTTCTCTATCCATGCTTTTCTCATATTTATTCTCCTTCTCACTTCGGTTTTACATTAGATAATGAGTTCATACGTAAACTTTCTCTTTTATTGTATTGGTGATCGATAGGTAGGCGTCCAAAAGCTACTATAAAGGTTTCGATTCAAGCAAGAGCCCAAGCGGAAAACGCGAGAACATATTGATTGAAAAGTTCCGTTGTTTTGAATATTTAGAAAAGCTTTCTCAAATTTGAACAAATCAATCGATTATTTTTTATATCTTAGATGGGCCAACCGACCAATCAAAACAAACTAAGCTTAAGTTAGAGGGAAATCCAAGACGATGTGGAGTGGACCTTAGCTTTATTGTGAGCCAAAAAGATTGATGCGAAGCCCTAGCTTTTTTTTTTTTTTTTTGAACGGCTGGTTAGTTGTTAGTTATTAGTATCACCAAGTTAGTAATATTCGCCCATGCCAAGGTTTGAATCTTGGACCTCCAAGAGAGGCAAAACCTCCCACCCCCCCCTAACCACTAGGCCAAGAGATCATTGGTATGCGAAGCCCTAGCTCCCATGTGAAAGTTTGGGTTATCAATCATTGGGCAACAATAACTTTTTGTTTAAATTAGAAATAACAGGTTAATAAACACATTGTCTAGTTGTCACGTGTTTAAAATTTATAAAGCTAGTACTATTTTTTTTGAACACCTAAATTGGAATCACTCACGGATTACTGGAGTATCATCGTGTCAGCAGTGTTACCACGCGATCATATTCCACCACCAAGTCAACAATTCAGGAGGAAACTCATACTTATGAGAAAACCCCCCATTTATAAGATTCGAACCCATGACCTAATAGGCCCTAATTTTTATCCCACCACCAAGATGCCGCTGGGCTATAATGCCTTTGGCATCTAGTACTATTCATAAGTTGTTTTTTACCAACAAACGGACTATTTATTTTTTATCTATTGTACTTCTATAAAATTACACCCTTATTTTATAGGATTGAATACCTAATATTTCAAAATAACATTTAAAAGAAAGTAAATTAATTTAGAACCAGAATGTCCATTTTATAGTCACTACTGATAAGTTGATAATTGTGTATATATATTATAATTATATTTTCTGTTTTAATGAGACAAAAAACATTTATCGACCCTAGTAAATAATTTAACTTATATCAAAGTTGTTAGATTTTAGATGGGAAGTGTAACCGTTAGTTGATATAATTATTTGATAACATTATTTATAATTATAATATTAAAAATACACACTTGAAAAAACCAATAAGCAATGGTGAAAAAGATGATTTTGCCTTAATGGCTACTCAAAGTAGCACATAACCTTATACGTTGGTTTATTATGTAGAATAATTTTTTTGAGAAAGATAAAGTTTTATGCTTTTTATATGGCGTAACACCATAGAATAGAATAAGTATATCTTTAATTTTCTTTTCTTATGGTTGATAACGATAGCCACCTCCAAGGCCAATATCCATCGGTTTAGTGGTGACATACTTTCCAGAATGTCATAAGCTTTCAATCATTGTATTCAGTCTAATTAGTTAATTAGATATAAGAATGGGGTTAAGCAGGATTAATGGTTATCTAAATTATACTCACATGGCCTCCTAACTCAATCTATTAAACATAATATATAGTTTTGAGTAAATTACAAATTTTATCCTTTAAGTATTATTAAAATTATGGATCTTATCCTTAAACTTTGATAATTACACTGAATGTCCTTTATTTGAAAGTTTTTTACGTTATGTGTCCTTTACACTAACTGAAGTTAACTTTTTCTGTTAAGTTTTTAGTAAAATACTTTTTTACCCTTACTATTCAAAGGACAAAATCTGTAAATTATACTTTTATCTTTTATTTCTTTCTTTAATATTATTACTTGTTTTTCTTTTTTCTTTTTCTTATCAATTGATCTTACAAGATTATCTTAAATATTATTAATTAATTTTAATTATTTTGTATAAATATACTTCTATTTATAGATTTAAATTTATTATAATTATTATTTGTTCAATTTAATTATTTACGTTTCTATTAAAATCAATAAAACTTAGAGAAATCATAA
>BJCO01466887.1:0-10051 GCA_018326465.1 Flaveria floridana
TACATAGCCTAGTAATGAATTGGAATGTGAGAACAATCCCCTTAATAAAAATGTTTGACTAGTGATGAAATATTTATAAGTAAACCTTAATAAATTTAAACCTAAAGTTGCATGTTTTTAAAAGTAACCTTAAATGCTAGTTGCCTGTTGCCCTAGCTAGTAACCTAAGTGTGTGTATGTGAGAGAGATTATTGTAACATGGTTTACTTTAAGCTGCTAGTGATTGATTATCCAAGTGGGTTTGTTTTGTTTCTTTTTTCCTGTAATGCTCATGGTCCTCTTCCAAATTTAACTTCTTGTTGAAGATTTTAAAACCATGTGTGAACCCCATAAGTTCAATTAACTTCATCTGCAAATTTGTACCATAAACCCTTCAAACACAGACAACTTTATCTCTGTCAACTTCATCTCAACCTACACCCTCAAAACCACCATATCTGCCTTCATCCTCTTCTTAATTCATAGCAATCTTTAACCCTTCCTTGTTAATTCATCGCGATCTGCTACTAGATCGGTCAGTAGATCCACAGAATATATAATTTAATGAATTTTATGGGAAAGATCAGTGGTAGTGAGGATGATCAGAAACAAGAGAATCAACAAGAACAAACTCCCACAATAGGTCCATTGTTGTCTTCTTCTTCATATCATCATCATCCCCACCACCATCAATCTTTCTTTTCATCACCGTCCTACAACCAACATCATAACAGCTGGCTGCAGGACGGTGGTGAACCTTCGTCCACTGTACAGGACGAAGTGGGTTGGAACATGGTGGTGGAGAGAGAACATATGTTCGACAAAGTAGTGACTCCCAGCGACGTCGGGAAGCTCAATCGGCTTGTTATTCCCAAGCAACACGCCGAGCGATTCTTCCCGTTGGATTCCTCCACCAACTACAAAGGCCTCCTCCTAAATTTCGAAGACCGAAACGGAAAGCTATGGCGATTCCAGTACTCCTACTGGAACAGCAGCCAGAGCTACGTTATGACCAAAGGTTGGAGCCGGTTTGTGAAGGAGAAGAAGCTCGACGCCGGAGACATCGTGTCGTTCCAACGAGGAGTTGGAGTCACCGGAAAAGATCGGTTGTTTATCGACTGGAGACGCCGTGTGAATCCTTCAACACCACCACATCAATTATCATCATCTTCATCTCATGATCTCTCTTACCTGTTGCATACTAATAATTTCATCCACCCATGGAATCCACTGGTGTTACAGTCTTTTCCTACGAGAAGGAACCCTAATTATTTCATGCTGCAGGACCCAAACACCAACGTTAACCCTAATCATAGTGGTTCTAGATCTGTTTACTTCGGATCAGGTGGCTACGGACCATCACACCAGCAGTTGAAGATGGTGCAACGAAGTGAGTTAGGGTTAGGGTTTGATGCAGCACCACCGGCTGCAGGATCAATGGTTGATCATGGTAAAGGGTCTGGTAAACGTCTCAGGCTGTTTGGGGTTAACATGGATTGCGTGTTTTCGGACGATGAAGATGATGATCATTCGAGTGAATTGATGGAAAATACTACAGTTGGTGGTTGTAGTACTGTAGTTAATCCTCTAATTCCTTCATCTTCTTCATCATCTTCTTCGTTTTCTACGATTCCTTACCTGCAGTTGACGCCTAATGGAGGAGAAAGTGAATGTAATCAAAGCACAATGTTATCATCATCTTCTTCTACTACTCATGATTTTAGTATAGTCTCAAGGTCCACTGTTTCTAACATGTGTTTGGATTTGAAGATGTCACAAACCGATGAATAATGAAATCGAAGGGAACTGAACAACCGGATGTTGAAGCTGAAACTGTTTAAAATCATGGGAAACAAAAGAAACAATTGAACAAGAAGCAGGACGAATCAAGTAGTTAGCTGCAGTGATATATCACTAAAAGCAACAAAAATGGTTGATTTTAACGTTTGTAGGTACTTCATCTAGTTATTTTCATGTACAATTTTCCAGTGAAATTCATTTACAGACCTTCTACTACTTGCTATTACCATGTCTTTGATTATGCATGATTTTAAGTATTCACAGCGCGCTCTTATATATAATCCAATTTTCTGCCGTTTTTCGCCGGTTCTAACACCGGTGCAGGACATGAAAGATGTTGGTTTCATAGGAAACACTAGACTTCAGATATCACCAACACGTTTTGAACGCATTAGTTACAGACATACAAATAATTAATCATCCAGAAACAGATAATATTAGTTGGTACGAGAGATTAAGAGCTTGTTGCTGGTTGAACCAACTATTGGAATGTATGTTGGTATAGTTGAGTATTGTCCAGTGGTTGCTGTTTTTGTTGTTATATAAAGGAAAATAATAATATATAGGATGAAATTAAGGTGTGCAGAGAGACTTTTAACTTTTAAGCGGTGAGAGTACAAAGAGAAGGAGAATGATGGGGGCCTTGTGTGAGTATATATATATATATGTTTATTAATTACCTTTTGTAGGTTCGTTGCTCTTGTCGCTGCTACTGTCACTGCATGCTACACCTTCATTGGAAGGTAGCTCTCTATTCGCAGGTACGTACTTGCATCATCTCTCTCTCTTTCTACAGATTATTGTAAAACTTTTCCTGTGAGTGTGTGTGTCAGACAACTACATTATCAAAGAGTTGTATTAAACTAACTTGAAAGGTAAGTTTTAAAATTAATGAATTTGATAGTTTAATGAATGTAAAGAGTGAAATAATGATAGACTTGCATAACATCATCATATGACATATATTATAGTGATCAGTCGATCATAAGGATAATTTTATATAAAATGTTTATCATGTTGGCATATGATAAACTTAGTGATTTTGGTTTCTTCAAAAGTTTTTAGGTAATCAAGATTTACTTAAAGACCAAACAAGAAATCATATTAAAATTGTAGTTGGGGAAACAAGCCTTAACTTTTCTTGTGAACTGAGTTTATTTGCAAATGGCTAATGATTTATGCGTAAGGAATGCAGTGTTTTTATAATAAAATAGCCAATTAGATTGTGCCATGTAAGCACTTATGTAATGACATTTATGGAATCACCTACTTTCGTAAATGACATGTACGAAACAATCAAAACACAAATTCTTTTTGAAACACACCCATGTACAAGCCTTGATCTATACAAGGCCAAAATCCCTATTTCAACAAAAAAAATTAAACAAGCCATTAGTGGTAACTGATAATTAACATAGTCGTCAGTTACATGCGATCAGGTGTATGATGGGTTTTCCGTCTATATTTCCAATGTTATAACACATATAATTGTTATCTGTTGAATTTATATCTAATAATTAAGCAATTATAATCTTTCATAAAGTTAAAACTTTCATTTACGTATGTTTCCACCCTAGCTATATATATAAATGAATCATCTTGTGTGTTTTAAACTAAAGAAATTAACAACTTAATTCATTTTCAAAGAAAGAGAACTCATTTCCTATACGACATGATTATTGATTACATGTGTATATATGCACAAATGATACTTTAATATAAAAGTCAGACCACAATTCAAACAATTATGCATACCATATGAAATACAAAATTTAGATACCATGAACTTGGCTAATCACATATAATTATAGCATAATTAGCAGTGAGAGGAGGTTTATGAGTGATATGACACCGGCAAATCAAGGTGTCATGCCTAGATATAACACTTCATGGCCGGTCATGAACTTATGGTAAATACACTCAAACGTACGTGGTACCTTGAAGACAAATGTGCTATATATTTTATTACTTAGCTATTATGCTTTTCAAGTTATTATAATTATTAGAGTAAATTACAAATTGTGTCCTTTATTAATATATTAAATCACATGGTATGTCCTTTAGTTTTAATAATTACATATCATGTCATTTTATTAAAATATTTTGCACACATATTGTCCTTTACACTAACTATCATATAAATGTACAGTTAACTCAGTTATGTACCCACTCACATGAGGTTATCTTTATCATTTTTTTTCACGTCTAATATATTAAAAAAATTATTAAAAATAAAAATTTTAAATGAAAAAAGAAAATTAAAAAATATCGGATCGTTAAATAAGTCGGTGAAGCCAATCACTCTTGTTGTGTGTTCATTCGACCAATCGTCAAAACTTTTAATAACAACAACCTCCAATAACAATTACTAAAATAAGAAGTCTAAATCATAAATCATTTACAAGGTCGGAAAATCAATAATAAACACCAAAAAAATACATGTAAATACTTTATAAACTACTCACAACAACAAATAATGAAAAATCAATACGGAACAAAACTTGGAGATTACCTGTGATTCTTTAAAATGCTTATATAATTACAAAAACAAGAAAATAAACTATTAGTCGCTCGTTAATCATAAAACAATATAAGCCAGAAATTCAAAGAGCAAACGAAATATAAAAAGTGAATTAGGGATTTTAATCTTACCATAATTGTTTGTTCGAGTTCAAGAGCGTTTCAATGGTGTGTGAGATATTGTAGGTGGTGAAGATGGCCGATATTGGGCTATCAAATAGAGAGGGATGATGGATTTAATGGTATTGAACGTCAGAGAAACGCGAGTTCACTGATTTACCTAACGGTCCGATATCTTTTAACTTTATATTTCATATAAAGTAATTAAATTTTTTATTTGTTTAGTATATTATATGTGAAAAGAAAATGATAAAAATGTACCTCATGTGAGAGATATGTAACTGAGTTAACTGTATATTTAACTGAAAGTTAGTGTAAATGACAATAGGTGTGCACATATTTTAAAAAAAGGACATTGGATGTAATTATTAAAACTAAAGGACATATCATGTAATTTCATGTATTAATAAATGATACAATTTGTAATTTACTCTGATTATTATTTACATGGTTTCAAAGTAACACTTAATATCATTAGTATAAAACATTTAACATATTTTTTAAAATATATAATATTATAAACATATAAGGGTAATAAGTTATGAACTATATCAATTGAATAATAAAAAAATGATATACATATAAAATTAATAAGTTATGAACTTTAATATGCAATAAAAAGTGGGATACCATTCAATAAATTAACTCAAAAAAGTCATAATATTGATCACAACGTGTGTAAAAGTAAAGTTTAATAAAAGATTATACGTTGATGTGATAAGTCACTAAACTTTTGTATTATTGTTTAATTAACTCAAAGAAACTAAATTTAAGTGCAGCATTATATGAATTACGTCTGAACAAAGGTTTAGTATAATATTTATGTTTTTCAAAGTCATTTGAAACTACCCTTAATATCTGAGTAAGACATCCTGAGACGAGACGAGATGTCAAAAATTCATACCGATTGTGACGCGCTAGATTGTTACAAATACTTACAACATAAAAAAGTAAGTTTGGATGTTTATTTTTGGGTTGATTGAATTAAAAAAAATAGTAAAGAGAACATACAATTGGTTTGTAATTGTGTACGGTTGGTTAAAAGAATTTGAACGAACCACTTTAGATTAGCAACACCTATTTAGGGTTCTGATCGTTAAAAGATGATCACTCAAGGTTTATGATATTTAGATTAATGGTTACTAGTTAATAAACTATTATGACTAGGTTTGTGACCATAAGAAAGGTACCACCTAGTCACCTATTAGAACAACAATTATACTTCATTTTTAGTAAAGAAAATTAAAATTCATAAATAGACACAAGACATTGT
Organism: Flaveria floridana; assembly: GCA_018326465.1. Taxonomy (NCBI): domain Eukaryota; kingdom Viridiplantae; phylum Streptophyta; class Magnoliopsida; order Asterales; family Asteraceae; genus Flaveria; species Flaveria floridana. Next base: position 5,693 of record BJCO01466887.1, read on the forward strand.
CTCTCCTACACGAATTACTAGATAATTATTTTGATATCAAATAAACATGATTTCTAATTACCTTGAATTCTAAGCAACTTCAATCGAATTATATATCACTATTAGTATAGCGTTGATAATGTAAACTGTTTGTTGCTTCGTTGTATGTTAGGAAGCGATAAAACGGGCCACAAACTCAAAGTACATTGTTCTAATTAAAGACGAAGACAAAATTTTCTAAACGATAGAGGTCAACAGTTAGCCTCCAAGTTTCTTTGCTGTTTTAGATTTGCTTTAGTCACTATTTAGGAACCCATAACCAACAATATTAAATACACATAATCTAGTGTTTAAATGGAACATGCTACTTTAAATTCCTCTATATTGCAATTCACAACCACTTAATTTTTATAAATAAAAAAATATTTCTTTTAAAGAAATAAAACTATTATACCTTTTATATTTTAAAATTACCTACCTTAACCTGGTCAATAACTCCCGGTTCATCCAACATTGGATTTCAGCACTACATGTCAGTTCAATTACCAGGGTTCACAACCCCAGGTTCTTAGATAAGTTCACATCATGATGTTGTGCATACTGAATAGCTTTTGTAAATCGTAATAGTATTTCATGACATAGTACGTACATGGCTCACACGTTGCCGTCAATGGCTCTATACGGGGTTGGATATCTTTCCTATCAGGCGCGTTTTAAAAACCGTGAAGGGTGGGCGCCTGAGGACCTTCTCTTCATTTGAATATTTGATAAGCTATTAAGAATATAGGAATCAAGAATACAAAGAACGAGCCTATAAAACAAACCTACATCTTGTTCTGTAAGGTGATTACTAAGAACACATTTTATTGTGCAGTCGATTCTATGGGTGGGAACTTTTCCTAAGTAGTATATGAAAACATAAACCAAAAAAGAAAAAGAGAAAGCAATGGAGTTAATTTGGGGGAACTTTGGAGCTTGGTCCACTGAGCAGTGTACTCTATAAAGCTGAACATGCATGTTCTTCTATTAATCTTGTCACCTATAAACTATCTTTTTGATTAATAAAATTAAAACATAATATAGTGCTATTAACATATTAAATGAAATTAAGGGAGCTACAAAATGTGGGAATTATTAAGTGAGAGGAATGTGGGAAATCATCATCCATAATCTTTCAGTAACACTGGAATTAATTGAAGCTAGCATGTGATTCACCATCGTCTGCATGCATGTATTGCCTTGCATTTTAATATGTGATAAGATTCATCTACTTTTGTGTCCAAATGAATTAATTTTAGTGGCTACTTGGCACTTGCTCCATCAAATTTATATTGTTGCAAAAGTTATGTAGAATTAAATTTAACTTATCTTGTTGGAGTTGGTGTATTAATTATTGTTTGAAGAAAATTGATAAATTTAAATGTTTCTAAAAGTCTATAATCTCAAAACCGATTACATGTTTTTTTAGAGCAATTGCATATATCCCTTATAAATTTTTTAACTACATATTTGTCCAATCTGAAATTGAAATTGCATGTTCCCATCTTGATAAAGATAATCTAAATTTACTCGTTTTGATTTTAATCTTATTCAAATTAAAGTTTAGAATGATAATTTCACTCTTATTTTAACTAAAACTATAAAGTTTTTTTTTTAAATTCTCATATTTATGTTAGTTATATTTTTAGACGTTAATTACTATAGTTTTAGAGTATATTTTGGCATTTATTTTACATTTCTTGCATGCATTTTTTATTTATTTCATATAATAGTAATTTTTATGGGATGAAATCTATTTTGGTGTGTTTTGTTGGTTTTTTAGGTTTATGCAATCAGAAGGGAAGAAAAAAAAGGCTTGAAAATATTATTAAGAAGAATCTTGAATTAAAAAAAACGCAAAAAATTTCCTTTTTTGTAGGAATTATTGTTGGAGATGATTATCCATAAATTTATTTAAAAAAAATAAAAAGATAAACAACAAGAAAACCTAAAAATATGGATCTAAAAGTTAAAGAAGAAGGATAAATAGAAGAGGGCTAGAAAAAAAGAGGGCATCTTGAAGGATCTTGAAGACTCTATTTTGGTAATCAAGTTCAAGGAATCAAGGAAAAATAATAATTTAGGTTCTTTTTGTTGGTTTTTGATTCGTAAGTTTTATTTTATTTTAGTTATGATTGATTTAGTCGTTATATCCGGCTAGAACAATCTTAGTTTCAACATCAGTGTTAAATTTCTTTGATTTGGTTTGAACTTATTTGAATCGTTTATGAGATGTTTTTATTTTAATAGTTTGTTTGTTTGATTCTTCATCTTAAACCCGGATCTAATCCGGTATATATTAGATTGTTAATAAAATTGGTCACTTTATTAAATTTTCTAATAAAGGTTCTTCAAGATTTAAAACCATAATAACGGTTTGAGTTTGTTATGAATTCATTTTCGTTATAGGATCACACAATCTAGTTAAGCATACCGAACGACGTGTGTGTTTAATTATAATTGATACTTTTATCGTTGCAACCCGTATGCTAAGATCCAAATGGCGTGAGCTTAGAGTAGCGGGTTGGCTTTAATCAACGAACTGCGATTGATTAGACATTAGATAAAGTGGATATCTGAACGGCGTAATGTCTAGTATCAATACAAATCATTAATTAAAAATAGTTATTGCACCGTAATCGTTAATGATCGTAAACCAAATCGAATCAAGAAATTAGCTTAATATTGGATTTAGTTTTTGTATTTGAATTAATTTCACCTTTAATTAACGCCTTTATTAATCCCTCTTTCATAATAAAAAAAATACAAAAAAATATCAATTTTTGTTTTTCTGACAGAACCTTAACACGACCGCGTGGAATTTTATTTACAGTTTTAACACGGCTGTGTCAGTTTGCTGGAATTTTTCTACTTTTTATGATTTACTTTTAATTTTAGTTTTAATTTAAAACTCCCATCTTCCTTAGCCCATAAACAATCAAAGTAACTGTGCTAAACGTTTTGGGTATAAAATAATTGACACGTATCCCCGAGGACACGAACCCTACTTCTACTTATACTATTCTTAGTGTGTGTGACGGTAGGTTCACATTATAATATTTTATTTTTTGGATTCGACACCCAACAATTTATTAACTAGCTTTCTTTTTATATTTATTTAGTTTTTCTGTCTTTTATTATGTGTTGCTAATGAGTTTTTTTAATCAGTTTTGCATTTTTGCTATTGTTTTTTTTGTGATTTTTCATTATTACTCCATCTATGTTTACAATTCTTTATTACTAGTTTTTAAAGTAACAATCATTAAAATACGAATTTTTGTTTATTTTGAGAGGATTATGATAAAAGTATACATGTTCAATTGGATTAACGTATCAACTTCGCTTTAGTAGACCCGTGAATTGATGAGTGTCTCTGGTTGGGGGAATTTGAATGATAAATTCTAAATCAATCTATTTGAATATGTAACCAAATAAACAAACCTTTTAGCGAAACTAATTTCAATTTCAACGTGTGAATCAAAAAGCTAGGGCATAAGGGTTTTTAATTAAATTAAGTATTTCATTAATATAAAGATGCAGCAAACTTTTCCTGCCTTTTTACCTTTCGAAGAACCGTGGAGAAAGAAACTAAAGGACTTGAAGAATCTTCCGGTGATGTCTGCCAAAGGAACCTAAGAAAATTGGAGCAATCAAAACAAGTCGATACATTTAGTTTTTTTTTTTCAATTATTCAAAGAGTTCTAAGTAATTAGAACAATCTTTCCGAGAATTATGAGGGTCAAATTAACAAAAAAAGATAACATGGAAAAGTCTTCAAAAATCAAAAGTGAGTTCCAAAGGTTAATTAAAGGACATCAAACTCTAATCCCTACGAAAGAAATAATAAAAACTACGGGTTTGAAGCCTGCTGGGTGGAGACTGAATTTTCCTACAATGAAGATTTATGATTTAATTTGTTTGTGGAAAATCTGTCTAGTACTCTTCTTCTTTTATTTTATTTTATTTAACTTTTGTCATATATAGACTCAATTTTTTTCATTATTTAATTACTTGTATATGTTTCTGTGTTGACACAGTAATTTATTTATAGAGCTAGCTCTCGTTTCCGTTCACTTATTAATCAAACTAGTATTGAGCCCCCGCGTTGCGCGGGGGCGCAAAACAATGCCAAGTAGAATCAATGTCGCACCACAGTTAACGACCACCAACACCAGAAAATCTCGTATTAAAATAAAAACAAAAAATAAATCGAATGGAAGTAGACGTAAAGATGTTAAACCGCTGACGTGAAACGTAAAATATTAAAATAGTAATCGCACGTTGTAACACGACAGTTAAACGTAATAAATATGTTGAAAATATGTAAAAATATTATGGTTA
>BJCO01466890.1:0-19154 GCA_018326465.1 Flaveria floridana
TATATATATATATATATATATATATATATATATATATATAATCACTTTTTGTTAATTAATATAGAATCAGCTCAAAGGACGGTTTGATGAGATAAGTCAATCCCAAAACAAAGAAAATTATTCATCAACCCTGAACGAGGTCGAAGTTTATGAGTCGGTGTTGGGAGAACGCCACGGACATATTAGTGGGATTAGGCGTAAACCGACTTCATCTGCAGGGTCGACTTCGTTTATCCATGAGCAGAAACGAACACCTCAGACACTTTCAAAGGTATTAAAGTTATATAAATTTTATCTTAAACAGGCCAAAATGAGTATATTTAAGTTAAATTACATAAATTTTAGTTAAAATGTGTTAAAATGATACAAACACACTTGATATAGTTAAAACCACATTTATTTGAGTTAAAACGGGTCAAAATGAGTAAAAATAAACTTTAACTGCTTAAACTTGAAGGTGTTAAGTGTATCATTGTTGGTTTAACTTAAACGGGTTAAAATGGGTAAATTTAAGTTAAATTATATATATTTTGATTGACATGAGTCAAAATGATACAAACACACTTGATATAGTTAAAAGCACGTTAATTTGAATTAAAACGGGTCAAAATGGGTAAAAATAAACTTTAACTGCTTAAACTTGAAGGTGTTAAGTGTATCATTGTTGGTGTATCTTAAACGGGTCAAAATGGATAAATTTAAGTTTAATAATGTACATTTTGGTTGAAATGGATCAAAATGATAGAAGCACACATTATATACTTAAAGTTGGATGTGTGCTCTTATAATTTTTACTTTGTCAAAATACAATAAGTTATAATGTATGTTTTGTTTTGTAGGCTCAAATCACAAGTCTGTTTCAAAATGCTAACTTTATGTCTCAAATTACGCAACTTATTGCCTCTCAAAAAGCTACACAACAAGCTGATGAAGATGATTCGGACGACGACGATGAATAGGATAGTGTTAAGTATTTTAAGTTTGTTTTAACAACATTTAATGTTGAAGTTAAACAATGTATTTAGCATATTTAGTTAAACCTCATAGTGTACTTCTTAATACTATTAATATGGGTTTATTTTTATACAGGTTTATTCGGTTTAAAAAATAAAAATTTAAAAAATAAAAAAAAAATCAAAAATGAAAAATTGACTATTAGCGGCGACACCTGTCGCCGCTAAAAGTCATTCCCGGAATTTTTTCAAGCGCATATATAGCGGCGATATGGTCGTCGCTAAAAATGGTATTAGCGGCGACATCATTAGCGGCGACTCATTAGCGGCGACATCATTAACGACGACTCATTAGCGGTGACATAAAATCCATTAGCGACGAATCATTAGAGGCGACATAAAATCCATTAGCGACCTGTCTCCTTGTAGTGTTAGTGGTGACCTGTCGCCGCTAATACTAATAGTGGCGACAAACCCAACTAATAACGGCGAAATCTGTCGCCGCTATTGGTCTTCTTCCTTGTAGTGATTATCATAATACGCTTAGATTCTTCACTAGAAATAAGATTAGAAAATGAATAATCATTATCACTTTTATCATCATATATTACACTTTTATTATATTGCAACTCATATGATATTTAGATTGCCATTGCACTTTATAGATTTATCATTTGTTTTGAGCTAATAATAATAATCATGTATAACATAAAACTTATAGTTGACTATTCTATAAAGTTTCTTAATTCTAGTGTTTTAACATATCGGATCCATGTCCTACTTGTTATACTTCGTAAATATAATATACTATTATTATTTTATATTAATTCAAATGGAATTGAACAGTAAAAATAATAATTAAATAATAAAAATAACATATTTATTTATTAGAATATATAAAAATAATAATTAGAAAATAATAGTATTTGTTTATTAAATTATATTTTTTATTAAATTTGAGTCTGACTAATTAAGTTTGACTGTTACTTTGGTCCTCTTATGTTTTTAAAAATATGAGTTTACTCAATGCTATTTTTACTTAAAAAAGTAATTTCTTACATTTGTATACTAGGTACGTTGTCGGTGCGATTAATTATAAAATATTTCAGAGGTTAATTTTATATCCACTTTGGAATGATTTATATTTTGACGTTTGCCAACGTTTTGAAATAAGTTTTATTAAAATGAGTTGGTCAAATATAAAATATTTTCTAGTCTATGTTTCAACGTAATTTAGTTCGGAAACAAATTGGGACTATTGTAATATATGTGCTTTTTTAATGTATGTTTGTACTTGGTTTATGTTTTGACAGGGGTTTGTTTAGGAAAAAGGTACGTCTAAGTATAATATGTGTAAATTTTTTTCTTCTAGTGGATCTTTTATCATAATCAACACCCACATACATTGCGTCAAATGCGTGGAATCCGAATAACACAATGATTAAAAAAAAAGACAAGAATGCAGATGCACTAAACATGCAATATGTTGTATTCTTCTACACAAATGATCGCACCATGTAGGTATCAATGAGTTACTGAGAAAGTTATAGAATCACAAACTATAAACTATAACACCAGTACTATTCTAATTTATGGTTTTTATATGTTTACAAGATGACCCAAAAGTCAACAATACGTAAGCCGAACCGAGAACTCTACTTAAGCCCAGTCGAAGTAGTACTCATGGACATCAGGCGGGTACTTACTGCATGCTGTGTGTCATCCATTTCATAAGAGTGTATAATAGATATCAAATTTGAAAGTAATGTCCTATACATATCTTTGGTCTCCTTAATGGTAGTGTAATTGTGATTACAACTACGGGCCAGTGAATTGAGTAGCTTCTTATTCACCTCCTCATTAGATAGTGGAATTTCAGCACTCTCATCCTAGTCACAAGATGCACAAAAGATTGATTTGAGCATTCAAAGACTCACCCATGATATGATACACAATATTTCTACTTTCTTTCATGTTAGTGTTCCCTTCATACCTAGCAACCAGTATATCCCAGAGTTCCTTAATACTTTTGTACCATTTAAACCCGTGTGCAATCTCAATAGACAGTGCTGTAGTTAACGACCCAAATGCTTTATCATTTTTCTCAATGGCCTTATAATCTTCAGCACATATAATTTTATATACTTTGATGCAAAAGTCTTATCATCCTTTAGATATATAGACACATGAGGTCCTCGTTTTATTAAACACCATATCATGGAATCTGTAAAGTTGACATAGTTTCAGTTACAAAACTTACAGTCAGAAAACATATAACCATCAACTAGACGAGATAGTTTTGTTCTAATTCCTATCTCGTTATCTAAGTTTAAGTATGCATTGATGTTGCTTGACTTCTGATATGATGTCAAGTTTATTTTGACAAATTGATAAATGACACTGATGATGTAATCAGTTTGGTCTATGTATTCGGTCGAATAGTTTGAATGAGAACTAGTTCGAAACCAAGAACTTGTATACTCGGCCGAGAACTATGCCAAATGCTAGAACTTTGACCATGAGTATTTTTCTCTAAGAACCTTGAATACGGTACTAAACAGTGAATACTTTGTTACAAGAACCTTTGCGAGTACTCTTCAAATCCGTCTGGGATCTAGTTTCCAACTAGAATCCTAAATCTAGGAATTTAAAGATTTCAGTAGGTGAACGCAAATCGACGAGCAAACCTTCGACTTCAATCAAATTTTCTCAGGTGAACAAACAAACGAATCAAAACACAAATAACTTTAAAACTCTAATCTTTACCTTAATCATTCATAGGTTTGATTGGCCTTTTAAGATCATAATGCTTTGAAACCAATTGTAAATCCCCTATCTTCTGTGGATCTTCTATCATAATCAACACCCACATACACTATGTTAGACATGAGGAATCCGAATAACACAGTGATCAAGAAAAGAACAAAATTGCAGATTCACTAAGAACGTTATATCTTCCACACATATAATCACACTGTGTAGGTATCAAAGAGTTATAGAGAGGAAGTTCTAGCTGTGACATCCATCATCAAAATAGGTGCGTTGATACAGAATTTAACCTTGGGATTTGAATTTGACTACAATATGGACTTTGACTTCAAAGTTGACTTAACATTGACTTGAATTTTGATTAGTGCCTTAGACACATGTATATATGTGAAGTACTTGAAATGTATGATATGGGTCTAGTATAGACTAATGGACCTTATACATGGTGATAGTGAAATGTTTGGTGGATCAGACTTGGCATGATGGCTCCGTGCCTCGAATGGGACTAAAAGAATTGCAAAACATAAAAACATTAAGCTTACGTTGAAAATACAACGAAAGCCAGATACCGGTAGACTTTACCTAAACTCCACCAAACAAACATATATAAATTTGTGAAAAATGGGATTATTATAATTAATATGTCATATTATAGCTCGTTGAAATCGTAAAAAATGGAAAGAATTCAAAAATATGAAAAACACACGAAACATGGGATGTTACTTGATAAAGAATACAAGATGGGCCAAGGACGCTCGGTCCCACCTCCTCCATTGTTACGATCGAGAACCCTTAAGGGGGGTTCCCCTTTGATTTTTCCCTTGATTCTTTTATTATTTCATCTTGTTTTAGAAGTTTTCCCATAATAAGAAGCCCTAGCCACCATCAACCATTGTCCATTGTTCAATGATCTTCATCTTCTTCATTATACTTGATCAAATATCATAGATCAAGTCTTCATCTTGTTCAATCTTTGGCCTTCTACTGGTTACGTTAATAAATCATTTGTTTTGATGATTTTAGTTCTTGTTTATTCATGTTCTTGACATTATTCACCAATAACCATTAGAGTCATCATCTAATGTTTGTCTACTCCTAATATTATGGTTGGATCATGAAGGAATAGTGCGTTTAAGTATTGGATCATCACAAGCCGGTGAACCCTAGTTTTTCTGATTATTCCTTGTAATTGTTATCTTGTTAATCTGTATTACTCTTGCCCTTATGGATAATCAGGAAGAATACTTTTCATGAAAACATCAAATCAATACCTAAAGAATGATAATCATGAATAAATATTGTAAGGTTCATATAAAGGCTGATGCAACCAAACCAACCAAAGACTTCTTGCATGCATGCACTCAGTACCAAGTAGAAGATACTCCGGAAGTTTTATACTTAGAACAAGAATTATTCTAAGTATAATATCTTCCGAACCCAAAGTTGCTCCAGAAGCTTTATATTCTGCACAAGAAAGATTCTAAGTATAAAGTCTTCCGAAGCCAAAGACCAAATCTTACGAAGCCAAAGATGAAGTCTTTCGTAGATTCAAAGACAAAGTCTTGCAAAGCCAAATGAAGTGAAGACTAATTTCTTTCGAAGCTTAGAAGAACATGGTTTTCTCTGATTAGCTTTTGTATAAAGCTGACCAACTTTCCGCTGCAACTCTGAAGACTCACCAACTTGCATGAGTTGGTGAAAAGGTCCATGCTTTTGCAACTGTACATTGAGGTCTTTGTCTGTAACTTTATACTTTATGTACTTTTATCCTTTTTGTATTATATTAGGATGTGAGCTATGGCATGTAATAGTCACTAGTCAAAAGGCAATCTGCCTTTTAACTCTACATTGATTTTGTTGTCTTTCAATGTTCCAACTGGCTTTCTAAGAATAACCGGTTGTTGGATATAGTATAAAGTATCTCAGGGTCTTGTAACTTATGACTCATGCATTGCAATTCTTGTAAGAGAACTTGAGATTAATATACAACATTCTTCAAAACCATATCTTGTTCTTGAGTTTTATTTCATTGTTATTGTGTTCTTTGCATCTTGTTCTTAAAACGGGTCCCCTATTTGAACTATTAAGTGTTCTAACACTCTCCTCATTATGAGACTGATTGTATTGACCATCCTTTAACGGGTCCTGCAATTAGTATCAGAGAATTCCAGGCTCTTGATTATAAGATCTCACCATATTAAATCTCCTCAGTTCACATAAAACACTTAACATCTCAAATGGTTGTATCAAAGTCTGATATGAAACCGATACCATGGTAAAGTCCCTACTGATACCTAAGGAGGTGGCTGACTACTCTAAAGACAACAGGATGTGAGAGTTTGTTACCACAGGACCTTAGATTCTATGCACCTCTTCAGCTGCTACTGGAGATGGCATGATCCCTAAGGAGGTGGCTGACTACTTTAAAGCAGATAGAAAAAGAATAGATGTATGAAGGGTCTACTGAAGCCAATGAAAACAATAAAGACCTTATGAAGCAGCAGTTTGAGAACTTCACCTTCAAAGCAGGTGAAACCATGACTCAACAATACTTCAGGTATGTTAAGATTATGGACACTCTGGTGGATGTTGGAGTGAAACTGGAGAACAAGGTTATTGTGAGAAAGTTCATGTCCTCTCTTCCTAGACAATGGATAAACTATTATGTCGTCATTAAGAGGACTGGAAATCTCAAAACCCTCACTCTCACTGAGTTGTATGGCATTCTCAGTGGTTACCAAATGAAGATGAACATATGAATTCCAGCTGACAACTCTAGAAATCAATAGAGTTCTTCTCTGCATATGGTTGAAAGGGATTATAGAGAACCACCACATCATTTCATCTCTTACCCTGACAACTCACTAAATATCCCTTTCATCACCTTTCCAGAGACACCAAGGGAGAGCTACATCCAAGGAAGCCTATTCTAAGAGATAAGCTCATCACAAGCCTTTGTGTCTCATGATGAAAGCACAGACAACTTTCTCTTTACCCTTGAAGACATGGACTGTATCCATCCGGGTGGATCTAGAGTATATTGAGATAGTTCAACAAATGGCTCTTCTCACTCATAGAGCCAAGAAGTTCTACAAGAAGACAAGGATAAAGTTTCCTAGCAATGTATCCAGTGGAAAGTTTGGGCTGGACAAGAGCAATATGAAGTGTTACAACTGTAACCAGATGTGACATTTTAGTAGGGAGTGCAAGACACCCAGGACAAATATTGGCCAAGCATAACCCAAGCCAAACTACACTAAGTAAGCCCCACACACTGTGAAGCGCAGGCAACAAGCTGAATTTGCTATGGAAGGAGGCTTTGATTGGAGATTCCAAGTAGAAGATGTGTCTCCAAACCAAGCATTGATGGCAGATATTGATGAAGCCAAGGTATTGGAACATGTTTGTACCCCTGAGTGCATTGCTAAAGTAAACTGATATAGGTCCTATAACATAGAAATGAGATCTGATCTTGAGTCCTTGAACATCTTAAAATCTGATTTCAAAAGAGCTAAAAATGAGTATAAGTTAAAATAGAAGACTTAAGGAAAAATATTTCAACTGTTAAATATGAGCATACCAACTACAGGACTCAAATCAAAGATCTCATTACTAAGTTAACTAAGTGCCAGATAGACCTAGTGATCAGCAAAGCCAAGGCAGAGAAACATGTTCTTAAAGAAAAGACCTTCAAGAACATGATATCCTTATCCCTGCACTCCAAAGTATGTTATCAAAACAAACAGGGACTTGGATCGAGTGAGATAGCTCCTCCACATACTCTATTGTCTGTAAGATCCCCCAGGTGTGGAACTAGTCAAGATGAGCTTCTATCCATAGATACAAGTGATGAAGATGATGAAGAGGAGATAGTGAAGGATAGATCCGGGAAGAGTGAAAAAGATCATCCTAACAAGGGTCACTATTCTCCTGAGGAGAGAAAGAAGTTAGGGATAAAAAAAAGTCCAAGAGAAAAAAACTTGATTCGAGCAGCCAAGAGAAGATCAAAGAGAGCTCAGGAGATCAAGGCCACCTTCAACTCCAAGCTGAAACAAGTTTTCATCTCTGTAGGTTTTGAAGTGGTAAAGACTGAGGATACAACTTTAAACTCTAGTACCAATAGTTCAAGTTCATGTCCAATTCATCGCTGTGAAGGAATAAGGCTGATCAGCTGTGTAATACCGCTATACAGCATGAACCATCCACCTCCAAAGGCAAGCTTCACCCTAGGAAGCCTGCTACAGTATCTGAAAGGATGAGGATGAAGATGGAAAGTGATCAAACTCTATCTTCCATTCATAATAAGACCCTTAGAAGAAAGCAAATTAACTGTATTATGTGTGGAAGTACTTCTCATCTGGCTAAGGATTGCATCTACTATTCCAAAAGTACTGTCAACATAACAAAGAAGAAGACATCAGAGAGGAACAAGAAGAAGAAACCTTTGAAAGAAATCTGTGTTTCTTTCGGAAGCTTTAAAATGAAAATGAAGACTAATGAAAAATTGCCTTCGGAAAAAAATTTGGTCTTGGAAGAATGGAATGCTTCCTAAGCACTGAAACTTATTGTAGTGAAAGCAACTAAAGGGTCAGTCTCCAAAACTTCCAAATTTGTAAAAACTTCTGAAGTATTAAAGGTCAAGTCTAATCTTCCAAAGATGATGTGGAAGATAAAGGAAGACCATGGGACTGAGAATTCTTCATTAACAATAGCAAATGATCCCCAAAGTCTCAGTATAGGATCAATTACTGTTGCATTGTCTTCAGTTCATTTTGAAGAGCCCAAGACCACTGAGGCTTGGGTTTCCAAATGTATCTAACTCTCCTTTATTATGCAGAAACATCTGAGGACCAAGAAGAATGTATGGATTATTGATAGTGGTTGTTCTAGGCACATTACAGGCAATGGAACTTCGCTCTAAAACTTTTAAAGAATTAATTGAGGGCCAAGTGCTTTTAGAAGAGATGCTGGAGGTTATATTACTGGAAGGGGCAGGGTCATAAATGGTAAGCTCAACATTAAGAAGGTAAAATTTGTTAAGGTGCTTGGGTACAATTATTGAGTGTATCCTAATTTTGTGACCAGAGACATAACATGCTCTTTATTGAGCATGAGTGCATTGTTCTCAATCCCAGGGTGGTCATTCCTCAAGAGCATATCTTTATTAGAGCACCCCAAAAAGAAAATATGTACAAGATGGATTTGCAGGAAACATCCCCATCAGGAGAGGTTTCTTTGCTTTCTTTCTAAGGCCAATAGTGATGAGTCTTTCACTTGGCATAAAAGAATATGCCATGTAAACTTCAAAAACATAAACAAATTAATTAAGAATGATTTGGTAACTGGAACGACAAAGAAGGAGTTTACAAGTGATGATCAATGTGTTGCATGCCTGAAAGGGAAATAACACTTGGTGTCTCACAGGCCAAAGGAAAAGAACTCTATCACTACTCCCCTATACTTATTACATATTGATCTCTTTGGCCCCACTAGTGTAATGAGTCTAGGAAGGACCTCTTATTGTTTAGTGATCATAGATGATTTCATAAGATTCACTTGGATTTTCTTCCTTAAAAGTAATGATGAAACTCCTGAGATCTTGAAGAACTTCATTCTGAAAATTCAGAATCAAAGTGATCACAAGGTCCAAATCATAAGATATGATCAAGAAACTGAATTCAAGTTCAAAATCCTTGTTTTGTGATTAAAAGGTATTACAAGACAATACAGTGCTCCCAGGACTCCTCATCAAAACAGTGTTACTAAGAGGAGAAATAGGACACTTATTAAAGATGCAAGAAGCATGTTTTCTGACTCTAAACTGCCTATCACCTTCTGGGCAGTGACAGTTAACACTACCTGCTATGTGCAAAATAGAGTTTTAGTATTCAAGACTCATGGTAAGACTCCTTATGAACTATGGCACAAAAGAACACCTTTCATTGGTTTTCTCAGATCATTTGGATCACCCTGCACCATCTTGAATACCAAAGATCAAGTAGCAAAGTTTGCTGAGAAATCAGATGATGGACACTTTATGGGATACTCTTCCCAAGCTAAGGCTTATAGAGTATACAATCTTAGAACTAGACTAGTTGTATAATCAGCCAATGTGATCTTCAATGAGCACACTCCTTGTGTGAAAGGTTCTAGTCATGACTGGCTATTTGATCTTGATTTAGTTACCAGTTGTTTTAATAAATCTTGTGAAGATGTTTCAGGATCTATAGATAATAGATCAACAGAAGATCTTGAGCCAAGATTTATGCTGAGAAGACCAAGTAAGAACACTATTTCAGCTCCAGTTGTAACTAACCCTACAGGTGAAGCTCCTATCAGCACAACAATGACAAATCAAGCTAATTAATTTGGAGTGCCTGAAAATTCCAGCTCTGAGGCACAAAACACAAATGAAGGTACTTCAAATGTAGGAGGACATGGTAGTGGTGAAAGTGATTAAGAGTTTCTTGATGTTGACAACCACTCCATTGAAGACAACATCAATGATGTCACACACTCATTGGATCAAGCTTCTCTTAATAAGTGTGTTGATGTGGTAGGAGACACTTTATTGCCAAATCTAAACTTCTCAAATTTAGATCCGTCTAATCAACTTGCTGTGATTCCTTAACTTAGGATCCACTAGTCATACCCTATCACAAACATCATTGGAGATGTTGACAAGGGGGTGAGAATAAGAGGACAAACCCATGACAAAAATGTTTGTCTATACTCCTACTTCTTGTCCTAGATAGAGCCAAATAAAGTTGATGAGGCTTTGAAGGTTGGAAGTTGGGTTAAAGCAATGCAAGAGGAGCTTCTTTAATTCAAAAGACAAAAGGTTTGGAGGTTGTGGGAAGACTATCATAGGAACCAAATAGGTGTTTAGAAACAAGAAAGATGATAGAGGACTTATCATCAAGAATAAGGCAAGACTGGTTGTTCAAGGGTACACATAAGAAGAAGGAATTGATTACACTGATGTCTTTGCTCCAGTAGCAAGACTTGAAGCTGTTAGGATATTCCTGACATTTGCTGCATCCAAGGACTTCAAGGTCTACCAACTTGATATCAAGTGTGCATTTTTATATGGGGTGATTGATGAAGAGTGTATCTCAAACAACCCCCTGGCTTTGAAGACACGGATCATCCTGATTACGTTTGCAAGCTTGATAAAGCTCTTTATGCGCTGCACCAAGCTCCAAGGAAGTGGTATGAGACACTATCTCAGTATCTATGTTAACATGGCTACAAAAGGGGTACTATAGATAGAACTCTCTTCATCAAAGGAATAGGGAATGACTTAATGCTGGTTCAAGTATATATAGATGACATTATCTTTTGGTCAGCTAATCCAAAGCTCTACAAACACTTTAAGAAGCTAATGAAGAATAGATTTGAAATGACTGCCATGGGGGAACTCAATTTCTTTCTACGAATTCAAGTGAAGCAAGTTGAAAATGACATCTTCATAAGTCAGTCAACGTATGTACAGTTGATACTTACAAGATTCAACATGACTGAATGTAAGGTGGCAATGACACCCATAGCCAGAAACCACTCCCTTGGACTTGATCTCGAGGGGGAATGTGTAGATGAACATCTTTACATGGCTATGATTTAGTCTCTCATGTACCTTACAGCCAGCAGGCTTGATATCATGTTTGCTACATGCATATGTGCAAGATATCAAGCTAACCCCAAGGTGTCATAGCTGATTGCTGTCAAAAGAATTCTTAGATATCTCAAAGGTGCTCCTAGCTAGTCATTTGGTATCTAAAGAATTCTGACTTCAATCTATATGCTTATACAGCTAGTGATTATGGTGGCTGCAACATGACTGCAAAGTCTACAACTGGACGATGTCAATTCCTTGGTGCAAGGATAGTCTCATGGAAATGCAAGAAACAATCCTTTCTATCTGCATCAACTACTGAAGCTAAATACATTACTGCTGCAAGTTGATGTGCTCAAGTACTTTGGATTCAGTATCAAATGCTGGACTATGGATACGACTTCAAAGAGACTCCCATCCACATAGACAACAATAGTGTAAGGCCTCGTTTCCGGAGACCACACAGTTGGTCATTCATAGCACTAAGCATAAATAATAATATACATTTCTTAAAACATTGCAGCGAAATTACATTAACAAAAGCCCATTCATTTCATTAATAAATTACTGTTGTTATGCAATAAAACATTTTTAGGTTACAAAGAAAACATTCATTAATTGAATTACAAAACAACAATAATATTATGCGCGAATGGATGACAGTCTTGTCCTGCCGAGTAGCCTCTCTGTGTGCCATCCTCAGCAAATTACCTGCCAACTGAAAATGCATAAAAGTCAGCGTTGCTGAGTGAGTTCTAGTTTTAATGTATTAAAATACTTTATAAATTTCATATAAAGTCATATCATAACACTTGACGTATATTATAATATAAAATATACGTTGTGAAAATCATTAAAAGATAACACATCATGCACATATGCATAAAATACATTCATCATCATATCATAAATATTCTATGCATAAACCATCATATATTCATGCTTAGAATGGTCCAAAATAGTCCATTAGTCAAACTAAGGTCAAACCCTAAAATTCTGTTTTTCCTCAAAATTCCATAAAATTTTTTAAGTGTTGGGCGCATGGGAACCATGCAGGCGTATGAGCGCTGCTTAGGCACATTAATACTATGTGCATGTCCCTATACTTAACTATTTTCCCACTAATTTTAGGCGCATGAACTGTTTAGGCGCATGAGCACTATTTGGGCGCATCATAATACCCTTAACTTTCTAAGTTAAATTTTCAGGCGCATGGGCCCTGTTTGGACGCATGAACACCAACATGCACATTTCTAATATATTTTACAGTCCCAAACTCATCCTTAAAATGTTCTAAGCCTCAACTATCATTCTAAGCTTCAACACATCATGCATAACCATAAAATATCCATATACAAGTAAATATACATACGGTCACACATGCACACATTTTAAAAATGGTTTACATGTATTTCAGCCCTAAAAATCTTTAAAAACATGTAAAATGTGGGGTCTAGAAACTCACCTAAGCTGCTTCCAAGCTTAATACATTCAACTTGAACTTTTCAGATGTTTCTAACACCTAGACCTGTCAAAACACATAACCCGAACACATACACACACATAAGAACATGTAGAATTCGGTTACATGGTCAAAAATCCTTAAAACTAAACCCAATTATGCTAAAACTTACTTACCTTGGCTAAATTTATCTGCTCTTTCTCTCTAAACTAAAGATTCTTCTGCTTTCTCTCTCTAAAGTATCAAGTAGTTACAAATGCAGAAGGTGTGGGTGGCCATGCCCACTTTAAACAAAATAATATTATTATTTTGTCCTTTTTACACTTTGCACCCCTTCACTTTGGCCTCTTTCCCTTTCTTACAAAAATATATTTATTTTATTTCTTATTTCTTTTCTTTGTTTTATTTAACAAAATTTTCCGGGTGTTACAAGTCACCCTCCTTAAAGAGGTTTTGTCCCCGAAACTCGTCACTCTTCGAATAACTATGGGTAATGCTGTCTCATCTCTCCTTCAGTCTCCCACGTAGACTCGGAACACTTCCTGTGCTTCCACCGCACACGCACCAGTGGAACCACTTTATTCCTCAATCTCTTCTCCTTCCGATCAATGATTGCCACTGGTTGCTTTATGTAATTGAGCCGTTCATCCACTTCAATATCATCCAGTGGTACAATCATATCTTCATCAGCTAAACACTTTCTCAAATGAGATACATGGAATGTCGGATGAATTCCACTTAACTCATGAGGCAGTTCTAATCGATATGCCACCTGTCCCACTCGTGCGATGATTCGGAAAGGCACAATGTACCTCGAGCTTAGCTTACCTTGCTTCATAAACCGGATAATCCCTTTCTAGGGTGAAACCTTCAACATAACTCGGTCGCCCACCTTGAATTCGATCGATCTTCGCCTCTTGTCGGCATATGACTTTTGTCTATCTTTTGCTGCCTTCATAAAAGCTTTGATCCTTTCTAACTTCTCAGTGGTAGCCTCGATCACCTCAAGGATTCCCAACTCTTTCTACTCGATGTCACCCTAACATACGGGCGTCCTACACCTCCTACCGTATAGCATCTCATATGGGGGCATACCAATACTGGCATGATGACTGTTATTGTATGAGAATTCTGCTAACGGTAAGTGATCATCCTAACTTCCTCCAAAATCGATCACGCAGGCTTGGATCATATGCTCGAGCGTCTGAATCGTCCTCTCCGACTGCCCGTCCGTTTGAGTATGATAAGCTGTGCTAATGTGTAGCCTCGTCCCCATCGCATCATGAAATCTCTTCCAAAACTTCGATGTGAATCGGGTGTCACGATTCAAAACGATAGACACTGGCACACCATGATGGGCTATAATTTCCTTGATGAACAGATCCGCCAATCTCTTGGATGAATATGTCTTGCGGATCAGTAGGAAGTATGCACTCTTTGTCAGGTGATCAACTACCACCCAAATGGTATCGTACCCCTTTGCCGTATGAGGTAACTTAGTAATAAAGTTCATGGTGATGTGCTCCCACTTCCATTCAGGTATATCCAATGGTTGGACCTTCCCGTATGGCTTTTGATGTTCTGCCTTTACTTGCAGACAAGTAAGACATTTGCTCACGTACTCTACTATGTCGCGCTTCATTCTTGGCCACCAATAATCTTTCTTCACATCCTGATACATCTTCGTGGCACCGAAATGAATCGAGTATCGAGTTTTATGAGCTTCATCCATGATTCGCCCCTGTAGATCTCCATAACGAGGGATCCATATCCGTCCATTTCGGGTTTTAACATCAAGAGTGTTTTCACCCAATTCTACTATTAGACCCTTTATTCGTTCGGAATTTAGGAGATCTTCTTTCAACGCCTCATCTTGGAACCCTTTCACCTAGTTCATCACATCAGCGGTCATAACCAACTGATAAGCCTTCACCCGAATAGGCTCGGGTCTCTCCTTTCGACTGAGGGCATCGGCCATAATGTTGGCCTTACCCGGATGGTAATCGATCTCACAATCATAATCTTTGATGAGCTCTAACCATCTCCTCTGTCTCATGTTGAGATCCTTTTGCTCGAAGAAATATTTCAAGCACTTGTGATCCGTGAAGATTGTGCACTTCACCCTGTACTGGTAGTGCCTACAAATCTTCAACTCCAAGACCATAGTTTCTAACTCCAAATCATGGGTAGGATAATTGACTTCGTGGGTTTCCAACTGTCGGGATGCGTAGGTTATTACCCTTCCACGTTACATTAACACACAACCTAGCCCCGAATAAGAAGCATCCGAATATACCACTAAGTCCTCACTCCCTTCGGGTATTGTCAAGACAGGAGCTTGAGTTAATCTCGTCTTTAACTCCTCAAAAGCATCATCCTGTTTTTGACCCTACACAAACTTCACATCTTTGCTGGTCAATATGGTCAAGGGTGAGGCTACCTTGGAAAAGTCCGGGATGAATCTCCTGTAATAACCCGCCAAACCCAAGAGACTACGGATCTCGGATGGCGTCTTTGGAGACTTCCATTGCATCACCGCCTCAACCTTTCTCGGGTCCACCATAATTCCTTCAGCATTCACCACATGACCCAGAAATTGACATTCGCATAACTAGAAAGCACACTTAGAGAATTTGGCATACAACTTCTCTCTTCTAAGTGTCTCCAATACTTCGCGTATATGGCCGGCATGTTCTTCCTCACTTTTTGAATAAATCAGGGTATCGTCAATAAACACAATCACTGATTTATCTAACATGGGCCGACACACTCGGTTCATCAAATCAATAAAGGCAGCTGGCACGTTAATCAAACCGAAAGACATAACAAGAAACTCATAATGTCCATAATGCGTGTGAAAAGCTGTCTTAGGAATGTTCCGCTCCTTCACCTTCAACTGATGGTAACCAAATCGAAGAACTATCCTCAAGAACCAACTGGCACCTTGCAGCTGATCAAACAAGTCGTCAATCCTCAGTAACAGATACCGGTTCTTTACCGTCAACTTGTTCACCTCGCGGTGGTCGATGCACATCAGCATACTACCGTCCTTCTTTTTCACAAACAGTACCGGAGCACCCCAAGGAAATATGCTCGGTCGAATAAACCCTTTATCCATCAACTCCTACAGTTGATCCATTAGTTCCTTCATCTTGATAGGAGCTAATCGATACGGTGATTTAGCAATGGTTGAGTACCGGGTATTAGATCAATCTGAAACTCAATCTCACGATCCGGTAGCACACCTGGCAAGTCTTCCCGGAACACGTCCGGAAAGTCACGCACAAACAGCACATAAGACGGTTGGTATACTGACGCATCCACATCTTTCACGTAGGCCAGGTAGGCACCACATCCATGCGTCATGTACTTTCCAGCTACCGCCATCGAGATCACCTTTGGACACGTAGTGACGCGATCACCGTAAACTGTCACCGAACTTCCATCGGGTGCAATAATCGAATCATTTTCTTGTGACACATGATGTTTGTCTCATAGGTTGCTAACCAATCCATCCCTAGTACTACATCAAATCCGCCTAGGGGCATCATATGTAATTTAGAAGAAACCTATGACCTTCTAGTTCTATGGTACAGTCGTCTATCATATTAGTAATTCTAGTAGACTTACCAATAGCAGTTTCTACATCAAATGACTTATCAATACTTCTACTACCAACAGGCAACTTAGCATAAAAAGTAGGAGAAACAAAATTCCTACTAGTACCAGAATCAAATAATACAGAGGCGCAAATTTGGTTTACTAGAAACTTACCTGACACGACATTGGGATCCTTTCTGGCCTCTTGCCACGTCATCATGAAAGCTCTAGTAGTTGCCCTCTGTCCTCCTTCCTCTGGCTTCTTCTTCATCCCAGAACTTTTGGCCCGTGGCTTCTTACAATCCCTACTCACATGGCCTTCCTTGCAACGGTTATAACACCGTATGGCTCCACACATCTTTACCACCTGACTGGGCTTCCCACGCTTGAAGCACACACTCAATCCCCATTTACATTCACCAGAGTGCTCTCTCCCACATTTACCACACTTCTTATCCCCGAACTAGATGACACCACCCTACGGTCATCCACTTTCCTCCTTTTGTTGTTTGGAGTGAAACCACCACGTCTAAACCTTTTCTTACCTCAGCTCTTATCACCATCACCCGTCTTCTTGACCTCGACTACCGCCACTTCCCTTTCATCACACAACCTACCCGCCAGGTCTACCACCGATCAAAAGGTACCCGGCCGGGCAACTATCAAATGCATGCGGATGTCAGCTGGCAATCCCTGAATGTACTTCTTGATTTTCCTCGACACCGGCGTCACCTTATCTGGCACCAGGATCGCCATTTTGTTGACCTTGGTGGTGTACTGCTGGTGTGTCATGCTGCCTGCCACCAGCTGTTGTAACTCCCTCTCTATCTTGTCGAGCTCCCGGTGAGGACAGAATTCCTTGATTACCAGCTTCTTCAGCTCTGGCCACCCCATCTTTCCTATGGACCTACTACCCTCGGCCTGGACAATGTTATCCCACCAGCATAAGGACGAGTCCACAAACGAGTAGGTAGCAAACTTCACCTTCTGATCTTCTCGGCACTTGCTGATATCAAGTACTGCCTCCATTTCCCTCACCTATCGGTGAGCAGCAGTGTCATTCCCATCGAATGTTGGGGGCTTGCATCTCTGAAATGCCCTATAGTTATAACCACGTGCAGTTTCCTGCACGGCTTTTTCCTCTTCCTCCTCACTCGAGACAATCGTCTCAGTCTCCGATTGCTCCCTTTCCTCTTTTCCGGTAGTCCTTCTCCTCTCTTTCTTCTCATCCTCTCTTACCGCTTTAATAATTTCAGTCACCACAGACGGAAGTACCATCTGCATGACTTGGTGCACTTCCTCTACCACCGCCTCTTTCACTGAGGCCCTTAAGTTCGCACTTTTATCACCACCTTCCTGGTGATGCATCTCGGGCTCTTCACGGGCCCTCTCAGCAGTCTTAGTCTTATTCCTAGTAATACGCGGTTCAACACCATGTCCTCCATGTACTCCGCCCCTAGAGGCCTTAGATGATCTATCTCCAACCATTCTCTAATCACTATAAGATTCAAATACTAACACGATCATTCGAGGAATAGCTCAGTTTATGTTAAGTATAGTAAGTCCCTAATTACAGTGGTTAGTTCACTTACTTTACTCTTCACACCCCAAGCGCTCCCTATCCTGACTACATCAGTATCTAAATCTACCATAAGCACAAAATCAAATAGCACACGCACATAACTCTTATTAACTTCGAGAAAAGAAATACCTAATGGCACGTAGCTACTCAGGCTGGCACCCCTTCCCTTTAGTCCCATTCTTAGTTTAAGATTTGGGTTAAACTTTAGCACTGATACCAACTTGTAAGGCCCTGTTTTCGGAGACCTCACAGTTCGTCATTCATAGCACTAAACATACATAATGATAGGATCTCAGCCTCTAGTTTGATCAATTAGGTTGTATTCGCAGCGGATTTAGCAAAAGAATTAAGCAAACAAGCAAGAACACAAATGATTTTGCATGTAACAGTAAAATTATAGAGAGAGAGAACGATTCTGCCAAAAAGGTATTTTCTATTGAATCACACATTTCGGCACCGTTTACAATTAGGTCATCTTCCTTTTATAGGAAGAATGACGTAGGCTGATGTCACTTGATAGTGACATCAAACGGTTATTAACAAACTACTGAAAACAATCTAACTACTGAAGATGTCAAACAGCTGAAATCTTCTTACAAAAATACTAAGTGTCAAACTACCTATTACAAGAACTGAAAAGGAAACTACTGAAAGGTACAACGACTAAAGAACAAACTCTTCAGTCGTTTGTAACTATTGAACTACAACGACTGAAGAACAAACTCTTCAGTCGTTTTACAACTACTGAAAAGAAAATTACAAACTACAGAAAAGTAAAACCATCACAACAACTGAAGAAGACTTCTTCAGCTATTGTGACAAACTCTGAAGCTTCAGCACTTGTCCTTCAGACTTTGAACTTCAGACGTTTCATCAGCTGATGACTTCAGTAGTTGTCATCAGCTGATGTCTTCAGTCTTTGTCTTCAGACTTTGTATATCAGTTGTTGATCTTTAGTACTTTGGTTCTTCAGCTGTTGATCTTCAGTACTTGAGTCTTCAGTACTTGAAGTCTTTAGTACTTGTATCTTCAGTACTTTCAGACTTCAGTACTTGTGTCTTCAGTACTTGAGGTCTTCAGCTGTTGTTCTTCAGTTCTTTGATCTTCAGCTGTTGAAGTCTTCAGTCTTTGTCAAACTACTGATGAAGCTTTTAGCAGTTGTTGTGATGTCTT
>BJCO01466893.1:0-12429 GCA_018326465.1 Flaveria floridana
AAGAAAGATCATTTGTTCTTCTTTGGACAGGTCTTCAGGCACACCATCAAATAATCCCTCCCGACCGTACAGCTCTGAGATGAACTTGACCTGTCTTCCATTTTTGAGCTCAAGTGTTGTGGTTTGCCTGTATGCAAACTCATCAGGATGTTTACCCTCCAACAACAGGTTGAGCTCATCCCTATGGATATTCTCAAGCCTCTTATAGACCAGACCCTTCCTAACCACCCTATTTTCTAGCATTGAAAACAATGAACAAATGGAAAGAACCCAAGCAGAACACAAGTATTTGGTTTTTAAGAATGATGTATATTTCTCTCAGGAGTTTTACAATTGTTATAAGGCTTAGTCCTAAGCATTGGTACCTGAGACACTTAATACTACATCCTATAGCTGGTCATACTTTAAAGTCTAGATAGAACACTAATCTGGACAACAAGATCAATGTAAAGTCAAAAGGCAGATTGCTTTTTGACTAGTGATTATGACATGCCATAGCTCACATCCTTGTCTATTAAAACAAGGATAAAAGTACAATGTAGAAAGTTATAGACTCTAAGACCATAATCTATAATGGAGAAAAGTATAGAAATATACACCAACTTGTATAAGTTGGTGAGTCTGCATAGATGGTAGTGGAAAGTTGCTTAGCTTTTGTTAAAAGCATGTAAGTTAATGCATGTCTTCTCTATCTTTGGAAGAAATCAGTCTCTTGGCTTTAGAAGAATTTTTCTTGATACTTTGGAAGACTTCATCTTTGGCTTTGGAAGGAGTAGTCTTTTGGATTTAGAAGATTTGACGCTTAGAGAATTTCTTAGTGTTTTTGTCAAATTTTCTGAAGTAACTTTCTCTGTACTTCAGTATGCATGCTAAGAGCTCTTTGGTTGCATCAGCCTCTAAGTTAGCTCTTACAAAGTTAGATGTTAAGCTTGGAAATAGAAGGAGTATTCAACTAAAGGGAAACGAAACAATAGAGTTTGTAAGGAATGAATGAAAGC
Organism: Flaveria floridana; assembly: GCA_018326465.1. Classification (NCBI taxonomy): domain Eukaryota; kingdom Viridiplantae; phylum Streptophyta; class Magnoliopsida; order Asterales; family Asteraceae; genus Flaveria; species Flaveria floridana. The sequence continues at coordinate 999 of BJCO01466893.1, forward strand.
ACAAGGTTCTTGAAAATGTACAATTTGCTCCTAATTCAGATTATATCCTTCTTAGTGTGGGATAACTTATGAGAATTGGACACTCCTTGTTGTTTGATGATAACAAATATGTTATTACACACAAAAGGACTTGTAAAGTAGTGTGTGAGTTAGGCGTGACAAGCAATAACATGTTCCTATTTGATGCAAGTGGTCATCAGGTAAAAGGAAAGACACCTACAACAATCTAGAAAGATGAATCACTTCTATGGCATCTCAGGTATGGGCATTTACTTAAGAATGGGTTGAGGCACTTATATGATGGAAGTCTGGTGTTTGGCTTATGAAATATTAAATTTTGGCCTGTGTGTGAACGTTTTCTATTTAGGAAACAATCACAAAAGTTATTTCCTAAACAAGCATGGCAAGCCACATGAGTGTTGGAACTGATTCATACCGACTTATGTGGTGCTATGACTATAAAATCTTTAAGAAAGCAACAATTTCATGTTGTTTACAAATGATTATAGTCGGATGGTATGGGTATATTCCATAGACAAAAAATCCAAAGCTTTTGAGAAGTCCAAACATTTCAAAGCAAAGGTAGAACTAGAATCTGGATAACGTATTATGAACTTGTGATTGGACCGAGGAGGTAAGTTTTGCTCAAGTAAATTTCTCAAGGTTTGTAGAAAACATGGTATTAAACGTGAACTTACATCACCATACACATAGAAACAAAATAGGGTGGTTGAAAGAAACAACCGAACAGTAGTTAAAATGGCTTGGAGTTTGTTGAAAACCAAATTTTGAGTGATTGTTTATGGGGGTGAAGCTGTTAGTGCTATAGTGTACCTATTGTGATTGTCAACTGCAAAAGAGTTGGAGAATCAAACTCTATATGAAGTATGGCATCGGAGGAAACCTTCTGTTAAATGTTTAAGGGTCTTTGGATGCCCTGCTTATGGTTTGCAGCCTAAGCAACATCGTAAAAAGTTGGATGTGAAGTCATAAATTCGTGGGTTATTGAACTAACTAAAAGGCTTACAGATTGTTTGATATTACTACAAAATGGATAAAAGTATGCAGAGATGTGGGTTTTATGAACTAGCTAGCTGGAGAAAAGATGAGAATAATATGAATAAATATTCTAGTGAATTTTGTATGCTAAGATTGGTATGGATGGTGGAGTCCATGAGGAACCCAATGATACCGGAGGATCAAGTGGTTAACCTGAAGTTGAGCGAGGTGACCAAGGTAGTGAAGATGATAATATCAGAACACCAAAGGCAATGATGAGAATGTAGAAGTAATATCCCAACTACAGCAATCAACTAATAAAATAGATGGGCTTAGAAGTTCTACATGGGTATGCAAACAAAATCCCAAATATGCTACCGTAGTAAATGAATCACTTGTGATGCAAATGAATGCCTACAAGAGTATGATCCATCTTGGCAATTTGCTTTATCATCAGTTGAACCAACCAATTATAAGTAGTCTGAAGAAAAGGGAGAATGGATGAAGGCCATGAAGGTAGCAATGGAGTCTTTAAAGAGACACAATTCATGGTCTCTCACTAAGTTAGCAAAAGGAAAGAAAGCAATTGGTCGAAGTGGTTATTTAAGTTGAAACGAGATAAGAAAGGACAAATTCAGAAACATAAAGTAAGAGTTGTGACGAAAAGGTATGTGTAGAAATTAGGGATTGACTATGAAGATACTTTTTCCCCGATTGACCGGTTCGAGACCATTCGGTTGGTACTATCTCTTGTAGCTCAAAAGAAGCGGAATCTATTCTGATTCGATGTGAATTCAGCCTTTTTAAATGGAGACCCTTAAGAAGAGGTGTATGTTGAGCAACCTACGAGTTTCGAAGTAAAAGGAGAAGAGGATAAAGTATACTAACTGCATATAGCGTTGTATGGACTGAATAGTCCTCACGTGCATGGTACAGTAGAACTAATGGGTACTTTGTATCGTATGGATATGAGCAAAGTGTGAACGAGCCCACCATGTATGTGTAACAAGGTAAAAATTTTGAATGTCTTATTATCTGTTTGTATGTAGAATATATTATATATACTAGTTCATCACGAGAGCTAGTTAAGGAGTTTCAAAATAAGATGATACGTGAGTTTGAAATGACTGACATGGGAAAACTAAAGTACTTCCTTGGTTTAAAAGTGACTAAAAGAAGGAAGGTATCTTTTTTAGTTAGAAAAAAAGTACACTCTCGACTTACAAAAAGGTTTAGAATGGATAAGTGCAAAAATGTAGCTACCCATATGAATGTAAATGAAAATTTTAAAGTAAGACATGGAGTAGAGGCTACAAATGTATTCAGGTACATAAATCTAATTGGTGGATTGATTTATATGACACACACCAGACCTAATATTGCTTACTTTTTGGGAATATTGTCCAGGTTCATGCAAGACCCGCCTAATTTGCATTTTTGGGATGCGAAAAGAGTGTTATGATATTTGGTTGGAACTATAAGTTATGGTCTGTGGTATGGAAAAACTAAGGAAATGGATCTAGTGGGATTTACAGATAGTGACCAGGTCGGATCAGCAGAAGATATGTGAAGCTTGTTAGCGTATTTGTTTTATTGGAAAAGGAGTTATTTCTTGGATGTCCAAAAAGCAAACTGTTTTAGCGCTTTGCACAACAGAGGCCTAAAACATTGCTGCAACTACAACGGGTTACAAGGTGGTATGGTTAAGAAAGATGTTAGATGAACTTGATCTTGTACAAATACAGGCAACGCCAATCTATTATAATAATCATTCTACTATTTTTCTAACAAAGAATCAAGGATTCCAAAGCCGTACGAAGCACATAGCTATAAAGTATCAATTCATCTGAAGTTTAGTGAAGAATAAAAAGATAGTTTTTGAGTCATGTGACACTTATGAGTAAGTAGCTAATATATTTACAAACGCTTTGAGTATGGGACAATTCTGTAATTTACGAACTAAATTGGGAGTCACATTCATGTGAATTATGGGGGAGTATAGAAATTAACTCACTAATAGTGATTTGGATTTCTCCATGCAATATGGATGAAGGCAGCAGTTGAATGGGTCAACATGTTTAAGTTTGTTTGTTAGTGGGTTCCCTGGTATTGTTTTTTAGTCCTTAGTGGGTCATGTTTTAAGTAGTGGTAGAAGTAGTTACTGAATGTTTGGTTGTTCATCTTTTCCATTTTGTACGAATTTGTTTTTTGGTTGAATAAAATTCTCAGTTTTAATCTCTATGTGTGAGCTTCTTATTGTTATGATACCATTAATTTCACCCCCACATTCAGAAACATCCACTCAAGGGCATGTCCTTGTTTCAAATGAAGACATAATTTTCATGTTCTTGTAAATGAAGCATCAGATGGAACAATTAATAGTAGAAAACTAATCAGATGCTAATGAGAAAGATAAAAAATATGAAGTTAGAAAAGCATAAGTTAGTTGAAGAAACAACCACTCCACTGCAAAGTAGGGTACTGAATATTGATACTATAGGCTCCCTAAGAAACTATCTAGTTCATTCCATACAACATGAAACTTGGATAATTGATAGAAAGGATGGAAATAATCCTTATGTCCTTACATTTGAGAGAATCCTGTTTATGCAAAGGCTTCGGAACGACCCTTACCGGATCTTCATTGAAAGGGACACTAAATGTTCCTCCTTACGTTACTACTTCATTTTCTAATGTAGTTAACCTTTCTAATAACCAGTTTTCATATAGTAGAAGATTTGAAACATTAATCAATGATCTATATAGGGAACCAAAATTTATAACGAGTTGATTAGGAAATATGTAGTTGGAGGTTCAGTAAGAAATACTTGGATTATAAATTTTTGTAAAACCTTACTAAAAAATAATTCTCCATTTTATGTGGACCTCATAAAGAATCAATGAAAAAATATGGACGAAGTCAGGAATCGAGCTTTAAGAATCATAAGGCTCGAAAAGGACAAAATGATCAAAAAAAAGTTAACATGCCATCTAATTATAATCAACCACACCAAAAGTTAGAATCCTTATCCTATAAACCCCACAGATCTAAACCTTATTCGAAAAATGACAATATAAGGTCAATGTTGTTGAAGATGATGAGGACAAAGAAGAATACAGAGGTTAATTGACTATGTTCTTCTGTTCATGTTTCAAGTCTTGTGTTTTCAATGGGGGATCTTGGAGACTAAGAAAGATTGCCCAAGATGAATGAAATGACTTCTTTTTGGAAGGCTAAGTCCAAGTGACAGGCGTATCATGATGATTTTGGTCAATGAGCAATGATTGTATTGCACTACAAAAGGAAATAAGTTATCCCTTGAGCAAGGGATATCTGAAATAACTCCTAGGAAGAAAAAAAGACAATAATTAGGATCATAACAAAAAACCCATAGCAAGAACATACCCTCTAATGGATGAATGCTAAGGTAATTAAATTCATATCTGGTGGGTCTGGTATTTGTGACGCTTCCTAAAAGACATGTCAAAGAAGCAATAGTGGAAAAACAAGTTAGGCCTATAATGAAATCAACTCTAACCGATACTAAGGTGATTAGGCCTATAATGACATCAACTCTAACCGATACTAAGGTGATCTTGTATGATTCACTCATTAGCCTGCTATAATATTTTTGGAGACCTAGGATGCATGATATGAAAGCACTTCCATCAACATACTATCAATATGTTAAGATGCCACCCTCTTAGGAGTGGTGAAGTTAGATAGTGATTAACAAAAAGCTAAGGATTGATATATGTCTTAAGTTAAGTCATATTCAAAGACAAGGCAAGCATCGCAATTAAAGAAATAAGCATGAGAAATATTGGAACTAGAGTGTAGGATGTCAAGGAAATATCCCTAGATCATGCAAACCTAAATATTAAGGTTATTGTAAGTAGGGCTGTAAACGAGCCGAGCCGAGCCGAGCCAGGATGGGTTTGAGATCGAGCTCGAAGCTTATCGAGCCGAGCCGAGCCTGCTCGAAAATTTTAACGAGCTCAAAACACCGGCTCGAGTTCGGCTCGTGAAAAGCTCGTGGCTCGTTTGAGCCGACTCGATTTAATTTTTTTTTCATATTAATTTATATGAAAACACAAAAAATATATATTAGGGCTTTTATCTTTTGTTGGGTACTCCGTACTTAGGGAAACAAAGATCATTATTTTGAATATAAACAATTTACTATCAAGTTATATATTTTTTAAACAAAATACTTAATGTTTCTAAAAAATTCATTTTTATTTTAAGAAAACCTTTTTAAAATCTTAATATATAAATAATAATCATAATAATAGTAGTAGTAATAACTACAATAATTATTATACTCTATAAATATATATATACATATATTATATGCACCTAGTCACGAGCCGAGCTAACGAACCGAGCCACGAGCTGAGCTCGAACCGAGCTAACCCTGGCTCGAGTTCGACTCATTTAGAATTTGAGCCGAGTCGAGCAGGCTCGTTTAGATACGAGCTTTTTTCGAGCCGAGCTTTTTTCGATCTTTTCTTGAGCGAACTTCGAGCGAAATTCGGGCCACGAACTTTTTGTACAACCCTAATTGTAAGATCAAGTATCCCCATGGATATTGAGCAAGAACTGGTAGATTTTCTGGATCATGACCTTTACATTGAAACATGAGAACATGACAGGTATATTTAAGGATATTGTAACTCATAAACTTGGCATTATAACAGTTTTATATGCATTAAAAGAAAGGAAAGTTCACACCTGAATTAAATGCTATTATCTAAGAAGAGGTAGAGAAGTTGCTCCACTCTAGAATGATAGGAGATGTAAAATTCAAAGATAGTTAGCAAATATTATTGGGGTATAAAATGGAAAATGGAGGGTGTGTGGACTTTACTGACCTTAATAAACCTTGTCATAATGGTCAGTTCCCTTTATCACACATAGAGTAATTGGTTGATACTATATCAGGCCATGATGTTAAGTTTCATGGATGTATCCTTAGGATTCCCACAAATTAAAATGGACCCTCTGATCAAGAGGACACCGTGCATTCATGACTCCAACAAGTATATATTGTAATATTGTAATGCCTTTTGTTCATATAATACAGGTACCACCTAGCAAAGGTTGGTGAATATGATAATCAAAGACAAACTGAGGGACACAATGGAGATGAACATACATGGCATACACGTCAAGTTAAATAATCTAAGGATCACATCAGGGATCTTAAAGAAGCCTTTGATATATTAGACAAATACAACATGAAGGTCAACCCTTGAAAGTGTCAATTCAACATAGAAGCACGAAAGTTTCTTGGATATACGGTGATCAAAAGAGTATGAAAGTTTCTTGGATATATGGTTTTAAAAGCAAGTCAAGAACAAATCGAAGCTATCTTAAACCTCAAATCCCTATCAAACATTTTGAATGGGTAGAAATTAACCAAAAGGATCATGAAAATTGACATATTCATTTCTAGAACCTAAGAGAAATGTAAAGAGTTCTATGATATCCTCAAGAAAAATAGGAGATCTGAGAGTGGGAGGAACAACCTGAAAAAGCATTCAATACCTTGATGAAATACTTATCATCAGCACCCTCTTAATAAAAACAAAAATAACGAGCGATTATCCTTATATGTAATGGTATTCATAAATGTTGTAAGTGCTATGTTGGTTAAGGATCATGAAGGGCAACAATATCTTGTATATTATTTATGTAAAGGTCTATAAGATGCAAAAACTGGGTACTCTCTTTTGAAAAAATAATTTTAGCATTAGTTATGCCATCTGTGACACTTAGATATTTTTTCAAAACAGATCTCATACATATTAAATTTACTACCCTATAAATTTTTTTTTGAGAGAACTCAAAATGTTAAGTAGGAGGGCTAAATGGTTTGTGAAGCTTAGTGCATATAGCTACCTATGTAATCCAAGACCTATGATAAAATCTCAAGCACTGTAGACTTGCTGACAGATTTTATTAGTGATATTCGACATCAAGCTGACATAGAGGTCAACCAACTGTAAGAAACAAGAGAAAAGTGGACAATGTTCACTAATGGTGCATCTAATGTAAGATGTACATGACTAGGTAGCATACTGAAATCTCCACAGGGGGACTTAACATTCTAATAGGGAGCAACAATTAATGAAGCAGAATATGAAGCATAAATAGAAGGATTACAATTAGCTAAAGATATCATGATCAGGTAACTTTAATTATGTGTTAACTCGTTATTAATTGCTAACCATTTTAATGGCTCCTATGCAACAATAGGTGAAAATTTGGCGCAATACTTGGAAATAGTTAACTATTTAGCAAAAGATTGTAAAATCTTCACCATTGAACAAGTCACTAAGAAAAATACCAATGGTACATATAATAAGCCCAACAATTGATTTGTTAGAATACAAGCAGAAAGATGTGTCAAATAAAGAAGATCTAAAGGTCTTGGATCTTGATCAAGGTAAAGAATCATAGATTTTATGCATAAAAATATTTTTGTTGAGTAGTAAAATCCAGAAAGATGAAAAGAATCTTAAAGCATTCCTCGTGAAGTTATCATGCTTTTTTTATTTTGCATGAAATCATATATAGAAAATCAGTAGTAGGTCCATACTTGAAATGTTTATGATCATGAAAGTCAAAAAGTATTAAAGAATGTACATGTATGAGGGTAGAGTTCTCTTCTACAAAGTATTAATAATAGGATATCATTGGCCAACCATGCGTAAGGATCCTATGAGCTATTCCTAGAAATATGAGGCCTGCCAAAGACACAGTAATGCACCTCATCAAACTTAAAACCCTATGCATCCCATCATTTCTCCTTGGTCATTCATATAATGGGGAATAAACAAAGTGGGAAAACTACCTAAAGCACCAGGAATAGAGGTGTTCTTCGTAACAATGGCCTATTATTCTCTAAATGAATTGATGCTAAAGCATTCGCCAAAGTTAGACACAAGGAACTATTATGCTTCATTAAATGCAATAGCCTAACAAGATTCGAGACCACTTCAGAAATATCATGCGGTAATAAATCTCAATTCATTAGTAATAGAACTTCTATGCTATTTCAGGATAAAAATGATAACCTCCACTCGTGTCCAACCTTAAGCTAATAGGAAAGTAGAGTCTAGTAACAAAATTATTATAAACAACCTCAAAATAGGTTGGAGGCTAACAAAGGAAGATGGGGAGAAGAACTACCATTTGTTCTTTGGGCATATAGGATGATTGCAAAACGTGCAACAAGGTGAACCCCATTTCATTAGTGTTTGGAACAGAGGCCATAATCCATACAGAGATAATATTGGTATGCTAGGAATCTTGCTAGGATCCGGATCATAACAAGACAACAGATAATAACGAGATCCTATACCAAAAATCTAAGACCAAGATTAATTTATGTGGGTGACATGGTGCTTAGGAAAGACTTCCATAACACATGGACCTGATTAATGGAAGTTGGCACCTAAATAGGATGGAACATACCTAATAGACTTCGAGGCTATCTTGGAATGCCATTTATCTTAAAGGATATTTCATTGAATACAATATTTAGAATTCACTCCAGGATTCTATGTTTCGTATCCCTTCTCATTTTAATTTTGTTGCTTGTTCTTTCTAATTATTTACTTATGCATCATAGGGGTGTTATGTCATACCCCAATCTTAACGGCGGAAACGTCGAGATATGAGGGTTAAATTGTTCATGCCAAACAACAACTACTAAAGTGTCATTATTATTAAACATAAATATTCATAACATATATGTAGAAATAACATAAGTCATTCGAAGATAATAAAACATCGAAAAGTTGACATAGGAATAATAAGTGTCTTTTGTTTATTAAACTAGGTCCAACCCTAGTTTGCAATATGTCTTTGAAACAAGCTAAGTGTTACCGTCTCCTGAAACATGTTAAAAATATAAAGGTCAACATAACGTTGGTGAGTTTTCCATAGTTTTCATACAATATTATATATAAAAGATGGCAATTCATGTCATAAGTTAGTGAATAAAGTAACTAGGGATGTATGAGAAATATAACAATCAAACCTTGACAGATTACAAGATTACAAGATTAAACGATTAGCTAAGTGTACTTGGATTAACCAAGCAGGCTTGTCAGGCCCACAGATCTATGATGTCGCCAGGCTAGCAATAGTTAATGATTGTACATATATTAGTCATTATATGGTAATTACTAAAGTTCAACTAACCATAACAAACAAGATGAATTGCCATAGTGTTTACAAGATCCAAACGAGTTTACATGTGCAATGTTCATAAGGTAACATGTTTCACCCCAAAGTGTAAAAATAAACAAAAGGGGGTATGGAAAAAAACTCACAAGGTAATAAGGATGACAAATAATAAGAAGTCTTGTATATAATCCCGAGGATTCGCTAACGTTCACCTAAACAAAACATCGTATTAAGTTATTCATGATTACTGCATTCTCCATGTCAAACCGACTGAGGATATCACCTACATATTTGATCTGATGCAGGAAGATACCATTTGGTGTCTCATCTACTTATAACCTGAGAAAGAACTTCATTCTCCCATGGCGCTCATTTCAAACTCAGCTTTTATCACAGACTCAAATTCTTTACACAATGCTTCGTTCATGGAACCAAATATTATATCATCCATGTATATCTGCACTAGTAGTAAATCACCGTCCTTTTCCTTGATAAACAACGTGCAATCAATGACCCCTCTGCGAAAACCATGTTTCAGCAGATGAGTAGAGAGTTTCTCGTACCAGGCTCGAGGGGCTTCATGAAGCCCGTACAAAGCCTTGTCCAGTTTATAAACTCTATCCCGATGATAAGGATCCTCGAATCTTTCGGGTTGACTGACGTACACCGTTTCATGGATTTCACCATGAAGGAATGCACCTTTCACATCCAGTTGATAGACTTTAATCTGCATATAGTATGCTAAGGCTAAGAAGATACGAATAGCTTCCATCCTTGCCACAGGTGCAAACACTTCATTGTAGTCAATGCCTTCGACTTGCCTAAACCCTTGAACGACAAGCCAAGCCTTGTTCCTGATTATGACCCCTTGGTCATCTTTCTTACACCGAAAAACCCATTTTGTGCCAATCACCTTTGCATATTTTGGTCTGTCCACAAGTGTCCAGACTCCTAACTTCTTTAACTGAAGGAGTTCTTCTTTCATAGGACTTACCCATGCCTCATATTTTAAAGCCTCGCTGACATGTTTTGGCTCAACTTGAGAAATAAAGCATCGATAAACACCGTCGTGTATGTATCCCTTTTCCATGACTGTAGCATAATCAGCTGAGTATAGCTGATTTCTTGTTTGAACTCCCGATACAATATCCCCGATTATGTTGTCCAGGGGATGATGTACATTAACTCATGTTCCTGGAATGGTGGGTACTGCGACTTCAGTATCCAGATTCTAAACTGTTGGAGTATGCGGTTCAGAAGTGTCAGCTGTATCATGATCAGAGGCTGGAGTGTTTTCGGTAGTAGGAACCTGTTCTTTCTGTTCTACATTTGTGGTTTCAACTGCTTCATCATCAGAGGAAGAATCACTTACCTCAAGCTCTCCCCCTGAAGGGCTTGAAGAATCATCAAATGGAACTAATGATGTCGAGTCTAGTGTGGGAGCATTCAGATCATCGTACATCATTCGTGCAGCTAAGTCATCATCAGAATGGGAGGGAGGTAGATTGAAGGATTTGAAAAATCCATCATTGTCGAAGAAAAAGGAAGGTCCTTTTCATGTAGGGGGTTGTGTATCTTATTGAACATCAACATTGCACCACACTTCTACCTGACCAGTTGAGTTATTGTAAACCTGTTTGTCTGGTATACTATATCCAAAGAAGATACCTTCTTCTGCCTTCTCGCAGAACTTCCCAGTCTAATTCTTCTTTAGCAGCATACAGGGTGCACCAAATGGTTCCAGATACTCTAAATTGGGTTCTCGTTGTTAGAGCAACTCATAACAAGTTTTTCCATGACGTTTGACTACCAAGACCCGATTTAGAGTGTAACAAGCATTAGCCACTGCCTCAATCCAGAATTGAACTGGTAGTTTGGAGTCAGCTAGCATAATCCTTGCTGTCTCAATTGTTGATACATATTGATGTACCTAGTTTATGTTCTGAAATGTAAAAGTCTTTCATGTCTTCCATATATGTAATCGATGTAATGAATTGAATGAATGATATATGAAGTGCATTATGATGGTAATTTATTTTTGATTATGTCATGATATCATTATATTGAATGTGTTGCACGTGTATGAATTAACTATATAGGTTTGATGTTGTTCCATATGGTTCTAAGTCAATAAGAACTTTGAAGTATGTTTAACTTATCCATGTGATAGTTCATGCTAATGGACCATGCTAATGGACCATACACATGAATATATCATGCTTATGGACCAGT
>BJCO01466895.1:0-11692 GCA_018326465.1 Flaveria floridana
TACTACCTACAGCCGGTTATACTTTGATACCAGCTGGGAACCTATGACTAAAACATATACTACAATGCTAGAGTTAAGGTATCTTAGATAAAGTTTTATCTAAGATATGGTAGTCATGACATGTCCATGACTTACATTTTGTTACTAACTAAAGTTAGTAACTGTACTAACTAATAAGGTGAACAGTGGAATAAAGTATGGTCAACTACATGGCTTTTGAGAAAACGCCATGCAGTATATCAGAGGTCTACAACAGAGTGTCAGGAGGACAATACTTATGTCCACTGGTTCATAGTACTGTCTTCCGAAGGTTAGTTGGCTTCGGAAGAACAAGTTCTTCCGAAGCCACCTATACTTCGGAAGAGACTACTTTTTTCGAGGTTTCTTCTTTTCTTCATTCTTCGGAAGTTGTCTTCTGATCTTTTCTTCTAAGTCTTGATCTTCAAAAGAAGAGTATCTCTTCGAAAGTTGATATTACAATTTCCTCGAAAAAACTCTTTTTCCTTCGGAAGTTCCACACTTAGCTTTGGATGTCCTTTATTAGTTGCACCAAAATAGTCTCAATGATTGGGTTTGGTAGAACCAACCTTCTTCTTGATCTAACAGGGATCAATAAATTTGTAGATAATAAGTTATTTATGTATAATCATTTGTACCAAATGTAACAAGATTGTTCTTAAGTGCCTTAAAACGGATTAAAATTACAATGTTATCCAAAAAGTTATATTATATAGCAGTATAGATACAGATAGATTAAGATAACATTAAATATAATAGTCATACTTTAAACTTAATTAGTAAATGATGGAGTACAAGTATTTAAAGTTTAAAAGGGGTATAGTAGGAATAAATCTTATGACATTACACACTAAAGCTTGCAACTCTTCATATGCAATCTTAAAGTTGATGTAAAATTATAAACCTAGCCATGGTTTCTCTATTAATAGTAGTATAGATACATTAGATTATTTAATTTAATTCGTTGAGTATTATTTTATTTATTATATTTTAAATTAATATTTAAATCTACATTAATTACTTTTTATATGCTTTATAACTAAATATAATTTTAATCAAATATTATTTTATTTATATATTTAACTTTATAACCAGTATATACTATATAACTTATGTTCTCAGTTTAAGTCAAATTTACACTTAATCTTCTAAACTTAAAAAAAATCATATATTTTCTTTTAACCAATTTAAAATATAGAACATTAACTTTAATAAAATTGCTATTTACATATTCGTTATTCTTTTATTTTGTTCCAAGGATTCATTTTTTAACAGTATTTATTTTTGTTATACTTTTTTCTCAGCGTTTCACGTGTGAAGTTTTACAGGTGGTTAATACTAACGTATATATTATCATAAATAGTATTTTTCAAATTTTACAATTCCGTGCATAACACGGGTCACTTGTAAGGCGTCGTTCCCGAAGACCTTACAGTTGGACAATCACAGCATTATTATGTAAAACAATATATATTTTATGAAATGTTGCAGCGGAATTAAAACAAAAACCATTCATGCATATAGTCAATGTTACAAAATAATACATTGTTGTAAGTTAGGGTTACAAAAATAGCAATTAGTTGCATTACAATACAAAAAAATCATTAAGCATGAACGGATTGCCAGTCTTGTCCAGCCGAGTAGCTTCTCCCACGTGCTACCCTCAGCATCAATTACCTGTCAACTGAAAATGCATAAAAGTCAGCGTTGCTGAGTGAGTTCTAGTTTTAAAGCATTTAAAATACTTTGTATAGTTTATATATGAAAATATCCTTTCAAATAAAATACCTCCTTTATTTTCGTACATGAGCATTCATCGTACATACATGAAGTATAAACTTATCATCTTTCATTATCATACGCATTCGTTCATTTCGTACTTTTTCATTATCTTTCACTATTACTATATCTTGTCATAACTATCCCCCATCGTTGGGCACAAAGCCACCTCAGCCTCAGGGTTAAGCGATAAGGATCCCGTTTCGTACTATGGATCAATCACCAAGACTGATCCCTCTGTGTGTGAACCCTCATGGATTAGCAAAGATCGCACACTATAAAAAACACAGTTGAGCTAACAACCCTCAATTGGTTGTGAGCCTCCTTCAATTTTGCTTGCAAGACTTTTCATTAATTTATTATGTTTCACTTTGCATTCATCATTAATCTTTCACTTTCTTTAATGATAATACTATACGTACACGAGTATAATCACACCACGTAAAGTCATATAATATATAGGTAATAGGGAACATAAATTGGCTATAAACATGAAAAAACATAAACAAATAAAGCCATCAAAACCTCCCAATGCTAAACCAAAATTTTTCTTTTTCCCATAATTTCAGAAAATTTTCTAAGTGTTCTATGTAGGCCCATGAGCACAATGCAGGCGCATGGGAAAGTTAGGCGCATGGGAAATTCCAGGTGCATGGGCACTGCTTGGGCATGAGCCCAACACTTAGGCGTCTGGCATAAATTTTGGGGGCATGAGGTACTGTTCAGGCGCATGACATACACTTAGGCGCCTGAGCAAAATGTTTGTGCGCATGGGGTACTATTTAGGCGCATGGGTTAACACTTAGTACTTTCAAACAAATTCCTAGGCGTATGAGGACTATTAGGGCGCATGACTACACTTATGTTTTTCTAAGGCAAAGTTTCTGGGCCTTGTTTGGGCGCATGACCAGCTGTTATATATATTTCTAAATTATATTTAGTCCCAATCTACTTTCTAACATGCTTATAACATAAATCTATCATTCTAAGCATCAAGACAAACTTACAACCATCAAACATAAGAATTTACACACATACATAAACGGGTACATATATAATAGTTTTTAAAACATTTTTACATACATTTTCAGCCCCGAAAGTTTAAAACACAAGGAAGGCAGGGTCTAGAACTCACCTACAATAGTCTTCAAGTAAAACTCCACCGAACTTGAAGGTACCAAGAGTTCAAACACCTAAAACAAACCAAAATAGACAACCAAACACATAGAACACTTAAAAATTAGTTTTAAGGATGAAAACCCATCAAAACCGAACCAAGAACAAAAAGAAACACCTACCTTCGAAAATCTCAGCTTCTTCTTCTTGAAAAACCTGAGAGAACTGCTCTTCTTTCTTCTTTCTTGTTTCCAGCCGAAAGTGTGTGTAAAAAAGCAGATGCATGGGCAGCCATACCCCTTTTAAACATAAAATCATAAGTTTTGCATCTTGTACACTTTACCCCCTTCCACTTATATTCATTTCCTTTCTTTTTATTACTTTTCTTTTCTTTTATTTTGATAACGATTTCGGGTGTTACAAGTCTACCCCCTTAAAGAGGTTTCGTCCCAGAAACTTGTCATACTTCGAATAACTATGGGTAATGTTATCTCATTTCTTCCTCAGTCTCCCACGTAGACTCAGAACCCTTTCGGTGTTTCCACTTCACATGCACAAGTGGAACCACCTTATTCCGTAATCTCTTCTCCTTCTGATCAATGATTTCCACTGGTTGCTCCACATAATTGAGTCGTTCATCCACCTCGAAATCCTCTAGTTGTACAATCATGTATTCGTCGGCTAAGCACTTTCTCAGATGAGATACATGGAATTCCAGATGAATTCCACTTAACTCATTAGGCAGTTTTAATCGATAGGCCACCTATCCTGCTCATGCGATGATTCGGAAAGGCCCAATGTACCTTGGGCTCAGCTTACCCCATTTCCTAAACTGGATGATCCCTTCCAAGGTGAGACCTTCAACATAACTCTATCACCCACGTTGAACTCGATCGAACTACGCCATTTGTCGGCATACGACTTCTGTCTATCCTTTGCCGCCTTTATAAAGACTTTGATCTTTTCTAACTTTTCAGCCATAGCTTGATCACCTTGATACTTCAAAAATCTTCTGCCCAATATCTCCCCAACATAGGGCGTCCTACACCCCCTACTGTATAGCATCTCGTATGGTGGCATACGAATGCTAGCATGATAACTGTTGTATGAGAATTTCGCTAACGGTAAGTAATCATCTCAACTTCCTCTAAATTCGATCATGCATGCTCGGAGCATATCCTCGAGCGTCTTAATCGTCCTCTCCGTCTGACCATCTGTCTGAGGATGGTATGCTGTACTAATGCGTAGCCTCGTCCCCATCGCATCATGGAATCTTTTCCAATACTTCGATGTGAATCGGGTGTCATGGTCTGACACGATAGACATCAGCACACCATGACTAGCTACAATTTCTTTAATGAACAAATCCGCTAGTCTCTTGGATGAATACATCTCGCGGATCGGTAGAAGTGAGCACTTTTTATCAGCCGATCAACTATCACCCATATGGTATCGTACCCCCTCGTCGTACGAGGTAGCTTCATTATGAAGTCCTTGGTGATGTGCTCCCACTTCCACTTGGGTACATCCAATGGTTGGATCTTCCTGTATGGATTCTGATGCTCTGCTTTCACTTGCAAACAAGTAAGGCACTTACTCACATACTCCACTACATCAAGCTTCAATCCCGGCCATCAGTAATCTTTCTTCATGTCTTGATACATCTTGGTAGCACCAGGATAAATGGAGTATCGAGTCTTATGAGCCTCATCCATAATCCACCACCGTAGGTCTCCGTAACGAGGGATCCACATTCGCGCGAAGCGGTTCTAACTCCATGTGTATTTTCTCCCAACTCCATAACTAAACCTCTTATTCATTCAGAGTTAAGGCAATCTTCTTTTAATGCCTCATTTTGAAATTCCTTGACTTAGGTCATCACGTTAGAGGTCATCACTAGTTGATAAGCTTTCACCCGGATCGGCTCGAGTCTCTCCTTTCGGCTGAGGGCATCAGCCACTTCATTGGAATTACCTGGATGGTAGTGGATCTCATAATCATAGTCCTTGATTAACTTTAACCACCTCCTCTACCTCATGTTGAGATCCTTTTGCTCAAAGAAATACTTTAAGCTTTTATGATCCGTCAAGATGGTGCACTTTGCCCCGCACAGATAGTGCCTCCAAAACTTTAATGTGAAAACCACAGTTGCTAGCTCTAAATCATAGGTGAGATAATTGACTTCGTGGATTTTCAGCTGTTGGGAGCGTAGGCTATTACCCTTCCATGTTGCATCAATACGCAACCCAGTCCCGAGTAAGAAGCATCTGAATATACCACTAAGTCTTCACACCCTTCGAGTAATATCAAGACAGGAGCTTGAGTTAATCTTGCCTTTAACTCCTTAAAAGCATCCTTTTGTTCCCGACCCCACACAAACTTCATGTCCTTGCGAGTCAATTTAGTCAAGGGTAAGGCTATCTTGGAAAAGTCCTGGATGAATCTCCTATAATAGCCCACCAAACCTAACAAACTACGGATCTCGGATGGCGTCTTTGGAGATTTCCATTGCATGACTGCTTCAACCTTTGCTGGGTCCACCATAATCCCTTCAGGATTAACAACATGACCTAAAAATTAAACCTCCCGCAACCAGAAAGCACATTTGGAGAACTTAGCATATAGCTTCTCTCTCCTAAGTGTCTCCAATACTTCACGAATGTGACCGATATGCCCTTCCTCACACTTTGAATAAATTAGGATATCATCAATAAACACAACACTGATTTATCCAACATCGGCCGACACACCTGATTTATCAAGTCCATAAAAGAAGCTGGTGGGTTGGTTAAACCAAAGGACATCACGAGAAGTTCTTAGTCTCCATAACGTGTGTGTAAAGCTATCTTAGGAATGTCATGCTCCTTCACCTTCAACTGATGGTAACCAGAACGCAGATCTATTCTCGAGAACCAACTGGCACCTTAGAGCTAATCAAACGAGCTGATTAAACAAGTCATCAGTCCTTGGTAAAGGATACCGGTTCTTCACCATCAACTTTTTCAGCTCATGGTAGTCAATGCACATCCTCATACTACCATCCTTCTTCCTTAAAAATAACACTGGAGCACCCCATAGAGAGATACTCGGTCGAATGAACCCCTTATCCAATAGCTCTTGCAACTGAGCCATCAATTCCTTCATTTCAAATGGAGCTAGATGATACATCGCCTTGGCAACGGGTTAAACACCCGGTATCAAATCAATTTGGAACTCGATCTCACGGTCAGGTAGCACACAAGGTAAATCTTCTGAGAACACGTCCGGAAAATCAAACACAACTGGTACATCAGATAATTGTGGTACTGACGCGTCCAAATCCTTCACGTAAGCCAATTAGGCATTACATCCACGTTTCATACATTTCTCTACCACCACCAACAAACTCACCTTTGGAACCGTAGTGACAAGATAGTCGTAGACCGTCACCGAACTTCCATCGGGCGCGATTAATCGGATCATCTTATTGCGACACACAATATTGGCCTCATAGGTCGCTAACCAATCCATCTCTAGTACTACATTAAATACTCCTAGGGGCATCACAAATAGTTTAGCAGAAAACCTATGGCTTTTTAGTTCTATGTTGTAGTTTTCTATCATATCAGAAATTCTGGTAGACTTACCAATAGCAGTCTCTATGTCAAATGCCTCATTAATACTTCTACTACTAACAAGCAATTTAGCACTGAAAGCAGCAGAAATGAAACTCTTACTAGCACCAAAATAAAATAATACAAAGGCACAACTTTAGTTTACTAGAAACATACCCCACACGACATCGGGGTCCACCCTGGCCTCCTCCCGGGTCATCGTGAAGGCTCTAGCACTTGCCCTCTGTCCTCCATCCTCCGTCCTCTTCTTCACCCCAGAACTCTCGGCCCATGGATTTTTGCAATCCCTGCTCAGATGACATTCCTCACTATAGTTATAGCACCGTATAACCCCATACATCTTCACCACATGACAAGGCTTTCAACACTTGAAGCACACATTTGCTCCCCACTTAAATTCACCCTTGTGCTCCTTTCCGCACCTACCACACTTCTTCATCACCGCACCGAATGTAACCACCCTTCGATCCTCCACCCTTACCTTCTTGTTATTAGGAGTGAAACCACCACGACCAAACCGCTTCCCATTCAAGTTCTTGTCACCACCACTCTTCTTACTCACCTCCGCCATGGCCACCACCTCCCTCTCATCATATAGTCTTCCTGCCAAATCGACCACCGACCTGAACGTACCTGGCCGGGTGGTGATCAGATGTCTACGGATATTTGTCGTCAGACCTTGAATGTACTTCTTGATCTTCCTTGATACCGGCGTCACCTGATCCGGCACCAGCCTTTCCATCTCGTTAAATTTTGTGGTATATTGTTGGTGCATCATAGTTCCCGCCTCCAGCTGCAGGAACTCCCTCTCAATCTTATCCAACTCCCTGTGAGGACAGAATTCCACAATCACCAGCTTCTTCAGTTCTGGCCGCCTCATCCTACCAATGGCTCTGCTACCCTTAGCCTGGACAATGTTGTCCTACCAGCATAAGGCTGAATCCATAAACGAGTGGGTAGCAAACTTCACCCTTGGATCTTCTCGGCACTCACTGATATCAAGTACCACCTCCATCTCCCTCACCCATCAGTGAGCAGCAGCAGCATTGCCATTCCCATCGAATGTTAGGGGCCTGCACCTTTGAAATGCCCTGTAATTGTAGCCCCATGCAGTTTCCTGCACAGCCTCCTCCTCTACATCATCACTGGAGGCCACCGTCTCAACCTCCGGTTGCTCTCTTTCTTTTCTCTCATTGGTCTTCCTCTTTTCCTTCTTCTCCTTCTTTTCATCCTCCCTTACATCCCTAATCACTTCAATCACCACAGACGGCAGAATCATTTGCATGACTTGATAAAATACCTCACCTAATGCCTCTTTCACCAAGTCCCTCAAGTTCGCACTCTCATCACCACTTTCCTTGTGATGGATCGCGGGCTCTTCACGTGCCATTTCATCAGCTCTAGCCCGGTTCCTTATGACACGCGGTCCAACATCGCGTCCACCACGTACTCCAACTCGTGAGGCCTTTGATGATCTACCACCGGCCATCTCTAAACACTATTAGATTCAAACACTAACACGGTCATTCCATGTAATAGCTCAGTTTATGTTAAGTTTAGTATGTTCCTAATTATAGTGGTCAGTTGTGATTAGACACTTACATTACTCTTCACCCCCCCCGAGCATTTCCTATCGTGACTACATTAGTATTCAAATCTACTAAGAGAACATAAATCAAATAGCACATGGACATAATACCGGTTAACATTAAAAAAAGAAATACCTGATGGCACATAGCTACTCGGGCTGGTATCCCTCCAATCGTCCCATTTTTAGTTTAAGTTTAGGTTTTTGAAAATATTTAGCCATTTTTCATAAACTTTGGCACTGATACAAACTTGTAAGGCCCCGTTCTCGAAGACCTCATAGTTGAACAATCACAACATTATTATGTAAAACAATACATATTTCATGAAACGTTGGAGCGGAATTTAGTTAACAAAAACCATTCATGCATATGGTTAATGTTGCAAAATAATACATCGTTGTAAGTTAGGGTTACAAAAATATCAATTAGTTACTGTAAGGCCCTGTTCCCGGGCACCTCACAGTTGGTCATTCATCGCACATAAACATTTTAAATCGTACATATATTTTGTAGCGGAATTTAAAACTTTCATTAATAACTAAAAACACATCATTTCATTACAAAACATAGTTTGCTCACATTACAATACAAAAGTGTTCATATAAATGGATGCCATCCACAAGAGCTGAGTAGCCGCCTCATGCCATCCTCAGCAACCTTACATGCCAACAAGAAACACATCAAAGTCAGCGTTGCTGAGTGAGTTCTATTTTTATATTAAAAACATACTTTTCTTTTGTTAAAACCGTTTTTTACTTCTTTCAAAATCATACTATACCTTCGTATATGATCACACATCATACGTACATACACATAGATAATATCATTATTATCTTCTTTTCTCATTCATTCTTTGTCTGTCATTAGTTCATTATCTATCTTTAACTTTCATGCATTCTCTATCTTTCACTCCTATCTAGATCCGGTCAAACTTTACCCTCTCATGGCACACAGCCATGATTACTGAGGTCGAGTGACAAGGATACCATTTCGTACGTTGTCATTATGTTCCTTCCATTCATTACTTTCATTCGTTCGTTCTTTAGCTTTCATTACGTTCATTAACTTTTGTTCATTTCATACTTTCTTTCATTCATAATCCTCTTTCTCATTCATCAACTCACGCAATACTCCCGACTTATGTCCGAAGACTGATACTGTGCCGGGGCCCATAAACATACCCCCGACTCATATTCGAAGACTGACACAGTACCAGAGCACGCGATTCGTTCCTCATTCATCTCATCTCACTCTCACACGCTACTCCTGACTCATGTCCAAAGACTGATACTGTGCCGAGGCCTGTACACAAACCCCCGACTCATATCCGAAGACTGACACAGTACCGGAGCATGCGATCCTCTACTCATTCAACTAGATCCTGTCTTATGCAATATCCCCGACTCATGCTCAGAAGCTGATGCTGTGTCGGGGCCTGCTCACAAACCCCCGACTCATGTCCAAAGACTGACACATCACTGGGATACGCGACAAAGATCCCGTTTGAGTCAATCACCTGGATCGAACTCTATCCGAGTCTGTTACAACACAAGGTTGCTCACCTCACTATCTCGTCTCATTCAATACCCCCGACTCATGTCTGAAGACTGATACTGTGCCGGGGCCTGATTAACAAACCCCCGACTCATGTCTGAAGACTGACACAGTACCGGGATACGCAATCCACTTCTCGTCATCCGTCACTTACATACTTATCATTCATTATCTCACGTGTTGATTCGTTTCGTACTTTATCATATTCGTTAATGCATGCTTTCTTTCATTTCGTTCCTCTTCTCATTATCTTTCACTTTTCATTATGTAATACTTTTCATTCATTCATAAACATAACACGTAAAGATACAGAAAGATAAACATACATCGAAACAAGAAACTTCGACATTTACGAGTCATCACCATCATGTAGGGCTACGTCATACTTAACATACCTACGGAAAAGATGAACATACATCGATACAAGGAGCATCGACATTTACAAGTCATCAGTCATCAGCATTATATAGGGCCACATCATACTTAACCCACAAACATCATGCATAAACATGCAACACTATCATCATCATGCCCAGCAACACTTCTGAGGTCTCGACGACCATTTCACATGTACTTACGGGAACTATCACATCTTTTCTTACCCCTTCTCTTTTCCCGAAGGTCAATAAACAAACTATGCCTCTCCTCATACATAACAGCCCTATTTGGGTGATTGGGCATCCTTCAGTCGCATGGCCTCCATGCGACTGAACATCATGTGATTGGACACCTATGCGAATGAACATCTAATCGTGCGAATGGACTCTCAATCATGCGAATGAGTACTAAGCGAATGGACCTTTTGCGAATGGACTTAATGCGAATGAGTCTCATGCGAATGGAACTAATGCGGATGATCACCTATGCAACTAGACTCTTTGTCGTGCGATTGGGCACCTATGCGACTGAGCACCTGAGCGACTGGACTCTCAGTCGTATGACCTGTCATGCTACTAGACTCCCAATCGTGTGATTGAACCTCAGTCGTGCGATTGAGCCTCAGTCGGCCCTCAGTCGGCCGATTGGCCCTCCAGTCGCCTAGCCCTAACTGGGCAGCGACTGAAGTTCATCCCGAACTGCAGCCGCCATATTCGGCCTTCAAACAAGCCTATCCCGGGCACCTCACAGTTGGTAATTCATTGCACATAAACATTTTAAATCGTACATCTATTTTGCAGCGGAATTTAAAACTTTCATTAATAACTAAAAACACGTCATTTCATTACAAAACATAGTTTGCTCGCATTACAATACAAAAGTGTTCATATAAATGGATGCCATCCATAAGAGTTGAGTAGCCGCCTCATGCCATCCTCAGCAACCTTACCTGCCAACTGGAAACACATCGAAGTCAGCGTTGTTGAGTGAGTTCTAGTTTTATATTAAAAACATACTTTTCTTTCGTTAAAACCGTTCTTTACTTCTTTCAAAATCATACTATACCTTCGTATATGATCACACATCATACATACATACACATAGATAATATCATTATTGTCTTCTTTTCTCATTCATTCTTTGTCTGTCATTCGTTCATTATATATCTTTAACTTTCATGCATTCTCTATCTTTCACTCCTATCTAGATCGGGTCAAACTTTACCCTCTCATGGCACACAGCCATGATTACTGAGGTCGAGTGACAATGATCCCATTTCGTACGTTGTCATTATGTTCCTTCCGTTCATTACTTTCATTCGTTCGTTCTTTAGCTTTCATTATCTTCATTAACTTTCGTTCGTTTCATACTTTCTTTCTTTCATAATCCTCTTTCTCATTCATCAACTCACGCTGTAACATCCTGTATTTTTGTATAATACCTTGTGATCATATTTGTCATTTCATTTAAGTGTGTGGACTCATTCGTAAAATTTTAATTCTTTAAGGATTAATAATAGTAATAATAATAATAATAATAATAATAATAATAATAATAACAATAATAACAACCATAATAATAATAATAATAATAATAATAATAATAATAATAATAACCATAATAATAATAATAATAATAATAATA